>VOQK01024111.1:6281-16736 GCA_015052645.1 Benitochromis conjunctus | reverse complement strand
CACGTGGTGCGATGTGCTCTCTAATGAGCAGCCGGCTCTGCTGGAGACCCTAAACACATCGCTTGTTGTGTCACAGCAGCTGCACTGTTATCAGTGTGGCAGTGTGCATGCAAATGAAGAGTGTACTCAGTTTACTGGATTAAGCTACATGTATGAATGGATATGCACAGGTTGTGTCTGTATACGTGTTTAATGACTAAAGTTTACAGTGGGGTCAAAACAATGCCCACAGTCTGTGTGTGGGTGAGATGACAGAGTGGGCCCTGATGATGCTGTTTAGAGCTTTGATGTGGAATCCATCACTGTCACAAGACCCAGAGAGGATTTGGCCTGTGTGAAGCATCAACGATGGCTGTCAAAACAGCCTTCGAAACTCTGTCATTCATGGCTGACAGTTTGCTTTTTCACATTCGGTGAATTCAGCTTCCTGTGTGTGGTGGCAGCTGTGACAGTCCACTCGAGACTTAAAACAGCAGCACGCTGTGAATCAGAACAGCTCATATTGTTCAGATGCCACAGGCACATCACAGTTTCCTATTGTCTCCCATAGCTGGGCAACACAGACGTTTACCACCCTACAGCAGGCAAAGTTGCATACAGCTGGCCAGCAAATGAAGTGGAATAAAACTGGCGAGGGTGAATGCAGAGCAAACAGCACCGTGAGCGGAGAAAATACTCACGTTCAGAAATGATGATTCTAGCAAATCCCATGACAAAATATCAAAACCCTATTTTAACTATGGCAGAACGACTGACTCAAAATGACGCTTTGTGTCTTCAATTCGACCAAACTGTAAATTTTACGCAGATGAGAGAAAATGGTTTCCTGTGTCAAACTGAAAGAGCAGAAAACACTTTAAATTAGAGCAGCCACAGAAGCAGTTCAAAGCAGTTAGTTTTTAAAAGGTGACACATACGCTCCAGTTTTGACAACACACACGTTTAGATGCTCAAAGGACACTTGCACAGTGACACTGATGCAGCACAGCTGGGTCAGAGCAGCCACATGAAAGAGGAGCGAGTGGATTCAATTCTATTTTTGTGCAAACAGTGGCGTGTCTAATCAAAGAGGAAACCGGAAACGGGTTATGCCGGGGAAATTTCAACAGTGTCACAAATCTTTTTCTTTGATTTTTGGGGGGAGCAAACAGTAAAATATAAGTAGTAATGGTAACGTTGCTTCAGGAACCAATCAAACAAGTAATGACTGTAGGAACTAGCATCACTCTGAGAGATGATGTTTCTAAAAATGACCCCAAGGGTCCTCATAGTGTTACTAAAGGCCACAGCAATGCAATCTAGAGTAAGCATCTTAAATATTGCTTATTTTCTTTAAAAACAATATCATATTCAGTTTTGTATCCCTTCATAATAATCACCTTTGTTGTCCAAGCATCCCCCTGCAGTGGTTGCATGGACACTGTATGTTGTCAATCTAAACTGCCTGACCATACTTCACTGCTGATTGAAGATTAGACACATAATATATTCATTCATGTCAAACAGTCAGTCATAACATATCACTAAGCCTCTTGTAATATACATCTTAATCTCATTTTTTTCTGTTCTCAAACTGCTCTCCTCTAGGAGCTCAGTCAGGGTGGAGTTCTTTTTTCTGGGTGGAGTTCTTCTCCTCTCCCCCCTCATGTATTATTTTCATTGTTTTCTTACCTTCCTATGTCGGAAGGGGGTCAGATTTTCACTGCCGGTAACATGTAAGTGTAACATGCATGCATGTCACAAATAAAGGCTTGATTGATTGATTGATTTCAAATTCCTAAGTTAGCATTTAATGGCGTGACACATGACATGACTTGGGTAAATGAGTTCATAAGACCACTCTGGACAGGACTTTGTGTTACTTTCTTAAACTCCAAACCAAGAGTGTTGTTTTAGGAAGTCAGACAATAGAACCATAACAATAATATGCACCATGCTTCCTGTCGCTGCTGGGGCTACGGTACTGTACGTCCTTCATCATGTGATCGGACAGAGCTGAAATAGGTCTTTAGGTTGACAAACACAGGACAGAGCACGGGATCAGCAGTCGGCAGGAGCACATGTGCTAATGTTTGGGCTGCTGCACACTGGTACATCAGGAGTGTGAGCGAGACAAAAGACAAAATGATAACAGAAAATGTGAATGAAAACTCAGGCCACAGTGTTACTGAACATCACACCCCAGCGGACACCACCAGGGGCTCAAAAGGAACCTGATGAGGAATTCGAGAGTGTGGCGATAATGTACAAGTCACACAAACGATACAAGAATGTCCCCGCCCACATCACTGAGACTACACTGCCCTTCATGAGCCCTCAGTTCCCCATGGAGAATTCAGTGAATACGTCACTTTGGTTTACGTTCACCATCTGGAATTTGTACGGTGGATACTGCAATTATCAATGTTTTGTTTTGCTTTGTTTTAATTTGTGGGATTATTTCCCAACCATTTAAAACAGTTTAACTACAGTTTAGATGCAGTTTTTGTAACACCTGAAGCCTTTGCCTAGTCAAAATTTTGATTTTAGTTTATTATACTAGGTAAAAAAAAATACTCCTGGTATTTATTTAAATTCACTTGTCCAATGTTGTAGTACATATATCATCTTCAACTTCTGACAGAAAATATTTAAACCAAGATTCACCTTGTATTTTCCTAATCCCACTTAGGAGTAAAAAAGGAAGCTTCAGGTTTGTCAGAAGTAGTGATTTTAGTGATTTGATCATGTATATCAATACTGACTGATATGACAAAAAAATGATGACTTTTATCCATATCGCTCAGCCCTGCCCACAATCTTGCATGCAGCTGTAGAGATCAAGTATTATTTTTGTACTGGGAGAGCAAAGAGTTACAAAAATTCAAAAGGCTGTGAGTGTGAAGAAAACACATCAGTGAAGCAACACCAACCGCACACAACAGACAACACTGTTTGACACTGATTACCCAATCCTTCACCAACAGTCACACACTATTATTGGAAGCGATTTCCACTGCAGATAAAACCTGGTTACTCCCACAAGGAAGTCTGTCACCGTGAGCCTTGGTTTTATTAGGACACCATCCAGATGTTGTGTAAACTTTATCCAGCTCTGATCTGATACTTGTCTTAAGGTAACAAATGTATCTCCCTATTGCTGTGATGAATTAATCAGTCTTTTGTGTGTGAGGTAGCATCAGACTTGACTTAACAATTAATTTCCTAACTTCATAAAATTAAAAATAGCAAATAAATCTGAGAACATAATGACAACATAAATGACAAAAAAGACAACAATAATTATATTACAAATAGTCTTTTCTCAACTCTGTTTGACTGGCTGCGTTTTACTTTCATTTTCTTGTTTCTTCTTGGGTTTTTTCTTTCTTCTGAGTGCAAAAAACCTCTCCTCTCACACACACCACATGTGGAGGGGAGCTGACAGAGACAGATGCAGTGAAACAATGTTAGTTGAGTTCGTGGCAACAGGTTATGTTACTGTAAGCAAAGTAAAAACTTCCGAACAAACAACATTAGAATAGTGAGAACATAAACATGAGCAAAAGATCAAGTTTTCAAGTGTTTTCAGAGCCGTGCTGTTATCAGCTGCTCCGGAAACAAAGTGAAAGTCCAAAAATAGTGAGGCGAAATACAGAAGCTTCTGGTTGCTTGTGTGGTTTATTTCCTGACTGGCATCCCAAATATCCCAAATATTTTAATAAAGACTTTAAAGGTCTCATATCCTAAAGATCCACTTTCATAGGCTTATGAGATTTGTATAAACTTGAGAAATGTCACTTTTTTACATAGATAGCTGGTAATCAGTATGTCCTGCCCCCCTGCTGCCACACTGTCTATGTTAAGCAAGCATCGTAGCAACCTGCTAACACGGATACTAAACGGATGGATGGTCAGCAGCAAAATGTATTCTCACCAACATAAATCTCTGCCAGTTTAACTACAGGCAATAGTTACAGTGTTTGGGGGTTTGAAGGTGCTGTTGGACAGCTCTTTGTGAAAGAACTGAATCCGCTCTCTTAAAAGACTTCTGATTCGCTCATGACCAAAGAAAAAGAAGGAGAAATTGGGGAAAATTTAATCCTGACAAACAAACATGTTTTGTAACAAAAATACTAGTACTGGGTAGTATTGTGATGATACTACATTTGACATTTTTAGATCTTTTTTAGATGTGTAAAATGTATTAACACATCCAAATATGTTTTTTGATTATAGAGGAAGAGCATTATGGAAGAGTTACAAAGGAGCCTTAGATGAATTCTGGAATTAGTAATGTTAAAATGAAGAAGCTGTCAAAATATAAAATAAAGCATAGCGCTTACTGTAAAAGGCTGAACCAGTCACTGCCTGCATTTTAAAACTGACCTCATAGCTGGCTACAACAAAATAATAAATAAATTTAAAGAAATTATTGTAAAAACAGAAAAGACAAAGTTTATCATTCTGTCCACATCTGCTGACATCCAGCATTCACACTGCTCCACCTCAGTCTTCAGCTCTTTACATCCTCAGCTCTGCTCTTCAGACCTGAAACCATCTGATTCTGCTGCTCTCTTTTCGATTTCACTCTTTATTTGCTTGGATTAGTTCTCCACACTCAGAATCTATGGCTCCCCCTCAGCCAGGTGGCTGGCCAGTTCATAATGTATCTGCCACTGCTCAATATCCTATCCACGATTCGCACACTGCTAACTGCTACTTTAATGATAACAGATGGCTAACGGTTAATTGCTAATAGTCAAACGGCTAATGTGCGATGGCCAGGTTAGCCTTTATGATAACTGCTTAATACTTCAGTGTTGATAAAATGGAAGCTTTACTGACCTCTTTAAATTCCTCCTTCAGTACCATTAAGTGTTATAAGTGTAAACTACTTGTTTATGTGCATGTCTACCTGCAGTGGTTGCAAATTAATATCGTAATTCGATATTCACTTTAGTATCGAATTAATATTAAGTACTGATTATTTTTTTATTACAACCCTAGTACTGGGTGTATGTTACTTTGTGCTTGTGCTTCAGTACAGATACACTCAGTTACCTTTCTGCTAGCTGTTTACAATTGTTTGCGTCTCTTCTGCTGTCTTACCTCACTTATCCAACATTTTCACACAGCTGAATTCCCAATAAATCTGTTCTTTGATACAGCTGATAACATATTGAAGCTGTTTCCAACCCGTTCCTGCACATCTGAAGTTCAGATTTTTGTATCCATGATGTTGTCAAAAAAACTCTACATTCACAAGTAGAAAGATTTAACACCTAAACACCTACACAACTGAGAGGGACAGTAAGGCAACAACGTGGGTGGGAACTAAGGGAAAGAAGTGCAAAAACAGAAAGACCCAAATAGCTCTTTTCTACCAGTACCTACTTGGGTCGGCTGAGGTCAGCTAGTCTCGACGCGACTCAACTTTTAGGGATTTCAATTAACTGGTAGTACCTGGTACCAGGCACTTTCTTAGTACCTGGTCAGCCAGGCATCCAAGTGATCTGAGGAGATCTAAAAATGTGACATCAACAGAATGCATGCCACCGATTAGCTAGTCTCACTTAATGATTAAAGTCACTGATAATGACTCTCATGAATCACTGAGTGAATCACTCAGTGATTCATGAGAGTGTCTCTTTCACGAAAATCAAAACCGCCATTTTTGAAACCTGGCAGTCAGGGATATGACTACACAAAAAACACCATGGTCCCCAAAGTCTGACAAAAAGCCATCAATGAGCAGCAGGTACCATCGCCTCGACGTCCTCCATTGTTGTGGCGTTTGTGTCACATACGAATGACACACTAGATTTTTGGCCACGTTGCTATAACAACCCCATGCAGTTTAGCTGGTACTTGATTGTAATGGAAAATGTTGAGTTGAGCTGCATCACGTCAAGCCGACTAGGTACTATTGGAAAAGGCCTTATAGGGAACTAACCTTCAGAATTAACAGGGACACGCTGTATGGTACACTGAAAAGGAGACCAAGAACATACTCAAACAAAAGAAACACTAAACACAGACAGGGAACTCGAATGGAAACCAGCACAAAGATAAAACTATTAACTTATTTGTCAGAAGCCACAGGGATGATCCAGCACACCGTGACACACAACCTCAAGCCACAATGGAAATCCCATGAAATGTCGGCAACATTTGTGTTGATCATCAAGTTTTAAGGTCTTAAATCAATTTTTTTCTACTTAAGCATCTGCAGGAAAAACTGTTCTTTAAGATTACTCATAACAAAATCCTTCCTGACACCAGGACTTACGGAACAAGTTCTGGATAGGACCACAGATCTGAAATATGGAAAAGTGCAATACCTTATGAATATCTAAAGGGAGTAGACTGAAAAGTCTCTAAAGATGCTAAAATTTGTGCCCTGGTTCATTTCAGAACAATTTAAAGGAGAGCAGAAGTTAGGAATGGAATAAAAGTAAAGTAAACAACACTTGGATGTTGTGTTTAAGTTCATGCTGGGTAGATGTTCTGCTGACATCCTGTGAATTAGTCTTCTTTAATGTGGCTCCAACCGGCTTTTCATGTGGCTTTCATTTGCTGCTAGTGGGTTCTAATGCATCCAAGCATGAATGGATCAACCAGTAAGGGTATATAATCTGTAGATGGAAGGGGGAGGTCAATGAAAGTGCTTTAGAGGGCTGCTTGTAGAGTTGGCAACATGTGGTCTGTGTTTCTGCTGCTGAAAGCTATAACATGTGACTTAAAGGGTTTTTTGTTCTTTTTAATCAGGTGTGTGCTTTGCGATATTCAGGTGGGGTGCATGCGAATATTTCTTTTGCCATTTCCTTAATACGTGCAGTGTTACCCTGGATACCGTTAAAAAAAAACACACCGACTGATGGAAAATGCACAAAAACATCACTTACAGCTGATTTGTCTGGTTTTTGTGGTCTGCTGCTTTTTTCTCTACTTGACAAACCAATTTAAATATTTGTTCTTCCTCCTCTCTAAGCACATGTGCTGCTTCACTTCAGTATGCATAGCAAGGCACAAATCCATCATCTGGACATCTCTTTCACCCCTTACTCCTCACCCTGGAGGTCTGCAGTCCTTTTTCTCTGTGCTGCCCAGGAAACAAAGGCAGAGGAGGGGAGAGGTAAAAGGAGTAGAGGAGGGTCACGGTGGAGGAATATATGTATGCGCGTGTGTGTGTGTGTGTGGGGGGGGGGGGCTCTTCAGAAGGAGGGGGCTTTCAAACCCTTCCACTTTTTCCATGTGAGTTTATTCACCTTTCATTATGCCACCATTAAAATTCACAGTTGTGTAAAATTGCCTGCCAAAGATGCAAACCCTAGCAAGAAGAGCTTTATTACTTGTATTTTCCCCGCTATTAATTAGTCATCCCCATGTCCTAAAGGCTAAATTCAGTGTGTGTGCCTATTTACCTGTAGGTTCTTTCACTCGTTACACCAGCGTGTATTTTCCACGACAGCGAATAAGAAGAAGAGCTAGCTTAGCTCCAGTCAATAAAGTGCGGACCCTCTACTTTCTCCTTCCTCGTGATAACCACACAATATATCTAACACAGTTTTATTTTAAATACATTTTTTTAAAATGTTGGTTAAATAGTACCACAGTAGCGTGAGTGTAGCCTTGTGGGTGGAATATACATGTGTCGGCTTACCTGGTTTGGTGATGCTCTGAAAGTACAGCACGAGAACGAAGAGCGAGCCGAGGCACGTCGCCAGAAACAGGCGTCCTCCCCGCGGCATCTTCATCCTGAAGCCCGGCTCTGCTGGCGGAGCCTCCGACGCCTCGTCGCTGCCTCTACGCAGTTCATGCGAGACCGCCCGGTGGCAGACGCAAGACACTTGAAAGCGATATGGACCTATTCATTAATTACGGGAAGCGAACGCCCAACCAGAGAAAAAGAACAGCGGAGTAATAAAGCCGTTAATTGTAATGTGACGGGGATAAATCCACTTCGCTCTGGTCGCTACTGTTTAAAAAAACAAAAATAATAATTATAATGGCACTTTAGATAAAACTGGAAATAGCGTCATGTTGATAATACAGTCCCCCCCAAAAGTTATAAAAAATGCCGTTTCTTCTTAGCTCTATTTGCTACGCCCGCCTGTGGTGTGTAGAGTTTGTCGAAGCTACACAAACTTTTCCTCCGCCAAACTGGAGACTGGGCACCCTTGCCATGACGTCACACCCCCCTTCGTCTCACATCAATGCTGCATTCAGGGACAAAAGGACAATTTGGACATGATGGGGTTTTTGTCAGTCAATGTAATGTAATTATACATTAGTATAACCAAGTATTGTGTGTTGTATGAAAAGCAAGAAGTGTCATCCGACTGTTGTAAAAATAAAAGGCAGACAGAGAAAAGTAAAGTCGCAATGAACTTTATATACTTTTTTTAATTTACAGAATGTTTCTGTTTGGCTTACGGCCAGCACTTGAAGGCAACATTCCACTGCAGCCATGGCATGTCCTGTCTTTGACTATAACTAGTGTATAAATGGCAACAGTTAAATTGAGTAGTTAGGTAGCTTTTTAGCAAAATAAAAAAATCATTAAATTTACATAAATAAAGGAATACGTAAATGCTGAGATTTAATAAACATGCAGAACAAATAATGAAGAGGCTGAGGTGTATTTTTTAAAAGTACAGCCCCTACAATGTGTATGTAGAGCTTAAAGAACCAAACAACTACAGTTTTTTAACCTTTATCATTAAAAAAACTCATCAAGATCAAGAAACACCTTCACCTTTCAGCACATTTCACTCCCGTGTGGTACTGCCATCACTTCACCAGGAATAACAGCTCATGTATTAAAAATACATGAAATACATGAATGTGTTATTTACTTCCTTGTAATTATTTATTTTTTCGTAAACCTCAAGATCTGAATATTTAGAGTTCCGTAAATTGCAATTTTTGCCCCAGGTTTTTTTTTTCACACTCTAGTTAAACTTCCCTTCTGAATACGAACACATACTTTTTGGCTGTCAGGCCTCAGGGAAGTTACTGAATTCTAGTACTGTTTCAAATGTCAGAGTTTTACAAGGGATATATTTTATGTTAGTTACCTAGAGGATGGAAATCATGAAAAGAGAAACTGGGCTTGATTACACTAAACAAAACAGATTTTTATCAAAAGCATCCCTACAGAACACTTATTTTCATTCCTGAACAAGATCAAATGCCGGTGTACACAAAAAAGCGCACAACAGTGTAGCTTAGTAGCCCAAACAGCACACATCTATGGCGGGACCCAACCCGAACAAAGTCTAAAGACGTGGCAGACACTGAGGCAGTGAGGAGGTGCCAGGTCGGTGTGTGAGCAGTATAACCACTCGTGCTGCCACATTTGAGAATGCTGTAATTACCCACATGCCCATCATTAGGCCTACAACATGCAGCGCCTCTTAGCTTTCTTGGAAACACTTGAGAGGGATCTCAGACTTGAGAATGAGAGAGGCATAGTTAAGAATGATTTGGCAGATTATGTGGTTGTTTGGGGTCAATGTTAGCTTTTACCACTCAACTCTCCCAAGCTCATGGTTTACTGACCACCCACGAGGCTCGAGGTACAGTTTCATCACCAACCCACTAACTAGTACTGTGGTAAATGTCTGCTGCTTACAGCCAGGGCTTTTTTAGCTGAGGAACATGTCTAGAATACCTTTATCATTCTCTAATTTCATCTTTAAAACTTTAATCTATTGTTTGTGGTCATGTATGGAGAAATCTGTTTTCCTGCAAGTCTTACCGCACAGCTTAGTGTCTCTCTCTATTTGCTACTAATGACAGCAGTGACAGTATTACTTTACTTTTCTCCAGAAAGCAGAGATCCATCCTTTGACTGTATTCAGGATAGAGAAAAAAGGTGCTCATGCCTCTGTCTTTTGGTTCTTTTTCCTGACGTGACACATCACATATAATCTCTATAGACACATATCTGCACACCTGCAGATCTGACAATCAAACATTTCAGGAAAGGTAATGTCATATACGGTGTGTAACTACACTAAGTTTTTTTGTTTATGTTTTTGTTTTTGCAAATAAAGCCATAGTAAGCCAACTTTAAGTTACGAGCATGAAAACAGGTGAAACAACTAATTACCAATCTTTAAGAGGATACAGAGTTTTCATTTTGCACATAATATTGTTCATTGCTATGATCAGGAGGTCAAAAATTAATTGAGAGTCTGATTTAATTTAATCTGCAGGCCAGGTTTAAATGTACTAAAATACCAAATTTGGCTTGCAGATCTTTATTTAATTATTATTTATTTTTTTTACATGTGATTAAGCTCTAAATCTAACGAATCTTTATTTACACTATGGAAGTTATGTCAGTGGAAACCAAATCAGCCTAGTTTCCAAAACTTTTTCTTTAAGAAATGCAAAAAATGACTTTCACTGCAAATATTTTGACTTGTCAAACACAGGTGTGACTAATGATAGGTAACTTCGCAC
>VOQK01024108.1:4387-16283 GCA_015052645.1 Benitochromis conjunctus | reverse complement strand
GAAACTGTTAGCTAAACAAAATAAATAAGCTCAAATAACTTGCTAAAATTATGAATTAAAAAGGTTTGTCACATGACATCATGGACATATTGCTGGGAGTTGTGATACCACCACTAGTCACTGGGGAAAAATGCATATTCCCAGACTGGTTGAAAGTGGTTCTTGGAGATTCTCAGTTCCTGCTGGGTGAAACTGTTGCAAAGCGAGTGTTGCACCAGAGCCTCATAGTGATTGCTTTGGTTGCTAGCAGACTGATATAAGTGCCTGTCGTTTTAATTTAAAAAACTTTTTTTTGGTTTTATGCTCATCTTGAAGTACTTGTTAACTAGCCAAATGTTTGTATAACCTGAAAATATGTGATGCAAACCAGAAATGGAGGAGGTTCACCTTCAAAGTAGAAGTTATGGTACTGCAGTACTGCAGCTAACATGTTACAAAAGGCGCTTTTCAGTTTCACTATAACTGAGAAAATAGCTGGTAACTGCTGGTAGACAAGTCCATCACTTCTATTCAAATTACCTCAGCAATATGCTAGCAATCAAAGAAAGAGGTTTTTGCCACCCGACTGGGGAATACATGTTTCTTTAGTGACAGGTGCAGAAGTTTACTAATTGGTCAGGAGATCTGTGTGACCTGGGGCAGTTATTTCTCCAGCGGCTGCCATCAACCTCTAGCAACCACTTGGACCAGTTTGGGGAATATTCATTTTTCCCTAACGATTGGTGGTCGACTGATATTTGCATAACAGTCTCATTCACAGTCACCATGATTGTCACATATCCAGAATGACCAACTTAGCTGGAAGTACAGCTAAATTATTTAAGTTGTTAATCAAAAGCATACAGTTAAAATGGTTTGTTCTAATTGTAGATAAACACTTAAAAGGGTAAGTTAAGAGTGTAGAGAAAAAAAAAATGAAATTTTTAGATGAAACTAAGCAACAAAGCTTATGAAATGATTTAAATTGTTAGCTAAAAATGAAAAATGTCAAAGTAAAAAATTGTTAGCCATATGGCAAGTGTAGATAAATAAAATTGTTATCAAAAGCATGGATAAACATTTGTGGTTAGCTAAAAGTGTAGATAAACAGTTAGTTAAGAGTGTAGTTTAAAAAGAATTGCTGAAAGTATAAAGAATTGAAATTGTTAGCTATGTTGCTAGCAGTCTTTCAAAAATAACGATAAAAAAGATGCATTCTTACCTAAAAATATAAATTAAGTGGAAAAAAGTATGTGTAAAAAAAAAATTAGATACATTTATGGATAAAAACCTGAAAGTTTTTAGCTTAAAGTATAAGCTAAAAACTAGCTATTAAATCTAGCTAAAACTTAAAAATGTAAATAAACAGTTGCAATTGGAGTTATCAGTTCTCAGAAAATTAAAATCTGATGAGTAAACTTTAAAAGCCTAGAAGTTAAAATGAGTTTAATTGTTGGCTAAAACATAAAAATGTAGATAAATAGTTAAAATCATTAGCTGTATGGCTAGCAGCTATCGAAAAGCCAGTTGTGGACTAAAAGCTAATACCTGGATAAACTGTTTAGACGGTTCACTAACCATAACTGATGAATGGTAAGCTGAAGCGAAAGTTTCCCACTGATTAAAACATAATTTGGTAATTATGAAACGGTAAGTAGAGCATGACAGGAATCTGGAGGCGGATGTAAACTGAAACCAGAGAGAAAAATAATTTTCCAGCAACATGAAAAGATCTGCTGTGAACCTCTGTCCTGGTGCACAGGAGGAAGCAGCTGCATTTAAAAACAATACTGATGCGTGCCAAATTGTCGCACAGTGCAGACTGTTAA
Source organism: Benitochromis conjunctus (assembly GCA_015052645.1). NCBI lineage: Eukaryota > Metazoa > Chordata > Actinopteri > Cichliformes > Cichlidae > Benitochromis > Benitochromis conjunctus. The sequence continues at coordinate 14,475 of VOQK01024108.1, read as the reverse complement.
AACAGGAGCTCTGGAGCAGAAGCAAAGTGTTGAAAATCTCAGGGATGTCAGGGTGTTTTCTTACAAACCATTGCTGCAACTGTAAACCAGGCTGAGAAGACTTTGGTCAAACATGAATCACTTTCTTTATGTTAGTTTGTTAATTTGTCACTGGAGTTTCCTGTCTCTTACAAGGAAAACCACAGTTTATCGTCTGAAGAAAAACATTAAGTGTGATTGTAAGGAAACAGGAGATCACTGCATATAGTGAAAGAAAAACATTTTAGTATTTTGCTGATTTTGACTGAAGTCTTGTGCAACATTTTTAGTGGATTACAAAACTCAATATAAACACATCTAATGGATAAGAAATGCCAGACTGGAATGGGAGTATGATTACTGGATGATGAGCTGGAAATGCTGGTAATTTCCTGCATGTTTTCATGTGTCATTTGTTTCAATTGTTTTGTTTTTTTTAAACAAAACAAAAAACAAAACTCGGTACCCACAAATGAAAGTTTAGGACTTTGCTATGAACTTATTTCAGGTAGACCTGACTGACACTGGCCAATAATAGACAGATTGTACTGGTTAGGGATGTATTTGCCTTATGACTGGTAATAGCCCAAGGCAAATAGGATGAGTTACTGATGCAAGTGTTAAGTGTTTCTGTATTATATCTTTAGTTGTTATGGCTATACATTTTTAAAAAATGACTTTTTATTATTATTATTATTATTATTATTATTTAAAGAGTGGTTCTGTTCATTTCACTTTAGTTTGTATTGTTTGGAAATGTTTGGTTTTAGTTAAGTTTCAATATAATATAACCTTTTCAATATAACTCAAACATACTGTGTGTGCATTCATATAGAACATTGTCTAAGGCATGGTTTTCTGTCAGGTTAACCGATGCAGATCACATTACCTTTTCACTTCCTGCTTCCTACTTGGGGTTACATATCACTCACACTGGTAGCATTTTATTGGACAGCTGTGACAAATCCTTCACTGCGTACGTTGTTAAGACAAGCCCCCGTGACCTCGGCCAGCATCGCCAAGCTCACAGACAAAAAAGGGAAACACAATATACATTACAGAGAGATAAATCTTTCAGTTTGTTCTTTGATGTTGCACCAACGTTCCTTCATCCCAGGGGAAAGCCATCCTTTCTCTGTGCCCCCCAAGGGGCTTAGTTATAGCTGTGGAAGCCAGCTGTTGGATACTTCAGCATGTGGACTCATGAAGGCTTGGAGGAGGGGGCGTGGAGTGTCCTCCGTCCCCTCCTTGTTTTGGAGAATCTCAGTGGGTCGGAGCCTCTATTGTGGAAGAGGCCCATGCTGAAATGTTCATTTTTAAACCCCTACTTCTTCTCTTCTCACTGTGTCTGCTTGCTTTTGTTTTTGTCCATCAGTGCCTGCTTTATTCTCTCACACAGACACTCACACATACACACACCTCCCTCTACTTATGTCCCACAAACCTGCCTCACATCCTCCATACTTTCAAGCTCTTCCCTTCAGCTTTTACTCTGGTGATGTCCGAGTTCACCCTCCACCACATTGTTGTTTAATGTGGCATGATGATGTCACCACCAAGATCAAGATGCCCTCTGCTCCATCTGCCGTAGAGGCCGGCCTTTCATCTTGTATTATGTGGCATTGATTGGACCTGACAGAGCCCCGCCGAACTGCTGAGTAAGGGGAAATGAGGGTCCCAGTCCAGGACAAGGGAGGGCACGAGGGGGTGGTGAATGGCCTGTTCACTGGGGTTGTAGGCCCAGCAGCTTCCCAAATTTTTTTGTTGCTGAATCTTTTGTGTTTGAAAGAACTTTCAAGTTTTCCATTGGATCAATATTCAGCGTTTTATGGCTAAAGCTGAAAATAGGAAAAATGAACGAATCACTCATGCTGTTAGTGCAAAACAAGATAGATGTAAAAGCTGTCTCTTATCTTCCTTTTGCTACAGGCTATCAGGAAAACCAATAACCAAGCATATTTAAATTTGGTCAACTAATCCCCAGCTTCTTCTCATCTTGGTGCACACTGCAGGGCTTTAGCCAAAACAGATTTTGGATACAACATTACAGCTTTTATTTTCTTAAAGCTCAAGCTACAGGCAGGCTTCATTGTGGATTTTCACTTTAACTGATACGCATGTGTGATGCCACTGGCTGATATCTTTTTAACCCTCTCCAAATTTCTCATTTCATTTGCTCCCCTTGTGAATCTCCTGTGTTTGTGTTCTCTTTCTTCTGTGCACTTGTAGGCGATGGAGGTGGAGAGAGCCATGTCCGGTGAGCTGCAGGCTCTGAAACAGGAGCTGCAACAAAAAGGAAGTCACAGCAGGCAGCAGGACGAGGAGCTGATGAGTGCCATGAGAGAGCAGGCAAGTACTCTACTGCACATGTGCAACCGTTACCGTGGCCTTTACAGTGGTGTATCTTCATATTTATACTAAAAATATGGTCTTCTTCTCTTCTTCTTCTCGTAGCGTGTGATTTTATATAATTTTTTTTAATCAAATGACTCGCTAATAAATACTTGGCATCGGTGAAGCTTGTAGTAAATGAACTTGCTAGTCATGTTCAGACCTACGTGGTTCTTAAAATAACATCTGCAAGGTAATGTTTTAAGCAAAGTACAAATGGCAAATAAACAGTCTGTCTAAAAAAATCTAAATAATCTTCTAAATAATCTAAAATAATCTTTTCTAATACATAATGCATTTTATTTTGTGCAACAAACTGAATGGATGTGGTTACATAAAACAAAAGAATAACAAAAAATTCCTGGACAACCAGCAGCAGAAACTGGAAAAAAAGTACTAAAACAGGACTTTATTTCATAATAATGCTTTAATTAAAGGTTTAAAAAAAAAAATGAATATCTCTTATTAGCTTTAAGATTTCTCCGACTTTTGAAATGTTGACAAACAAGTCCACATTCTTTTTTTGAATGTACTCCTGAATAGGATAAATACAGTCAGACAGATTCTCAGTAAATCATCCTTTTCTCGATAAATTATTCATTTCCGAAAATGAGAAGCAAAGAAAACTTCCAAGTAAAAGTAGAAAGGTTCAAATATCAGCTTCACTCCTCCTGTTAGTGGATTGTTTTGGTGTGATGCAAGGGAGTGGTGTCAGTTAGTGAGAATTTTCCTCCCTGAGGCGAAATAAATAACTTTGTTATCTGTGTTTGCGCTTGTTTTTCCAGGTGTTGCGTCTCACACAGAAGGAACAGGTGCTGGAGCAACGATTGGAGAGCGTTTGTCAGGAAAACAAAGAACTGAAGGCGAGTTTGGCCTCTTTAGACGCACGCTTGGCTCTGCACGACCAACTCAACGAGCAGCACAGCCAGCAGGTACAAACACGAATACACTACAGCGCTGGCAAGACTGTCATTCGATCTCAATAGTACATAAGCAATCTGATTAGAGTTCATTGTAGCAGCAAAACCGCATCATGTGGTTGGTGCGTGACTAAAAGAGCCACAATGACAAAGACTTTCTGCTCCCTCTCTGCCAGCCTGGGTTTCGGTGGGATTGTGGAAAGTACCGCAAAACAATCACCTCACTCCCGTCTCTGTATCTCTCACCCGCAACTGTGGATTCCACTCGTGTTCGTTTAGTTTCATGTTTAGCTTTAGGCTGGAATCTGGCATGTCAGGATTTCTTTCACTCGTTGGTACAGTCTGCTTACACGAGTCTCATATTACAGCTCATTTGACTCTTAGGCTAAAAGCGGTGATCTGTGTAATCTAGAAGGATTCATAATCGGATTTTATCGTATCTTCTTCATCTGTCGGACATGTTGTTCTTGTCACGTTTCTGTCTTTATTCATGTGTGCATGTGCCTCTCACTCTCTGTTTTCTAGCTTGCCGAGGCGTGGCAAGAGGTGGAGGCGGCACGGGGTCGTTCACAGCAGCTGCAGGCCCAGGTGGAGGAGCTTCAGGAGGAGGTGTCCCTGCAGGAAGCCAGGAGCTACGGCGACACTTCCCTGCTGTCTGAGCTGGAAGGTAGCCTGGAGACAACGGGCCTCGGAGTCAGCAAAGAAGAGGTAGGTTACTGATTAATGCAGTCAAAGCGTATTATTTTATAAAAAACTGTGAATATTTGTTTGAAAGTTGTGTGAATAAGAGTAAAACTAATGGTAAGATGTCTCGTGACCTTATACATAAACATCATGTAGTGCTACTCCTCTTCTAATTGCAAAGGAGGACCACTCTACTTAGAAGACAGAGTGATGAGTGAGAAATGAATGCAGGGGGGTGCATGTAGATGCACAATATCATTGTAATCAAGTGCAGATGATCTTAAAACAATTTTACTGTCTGTGTTAGCCTCACATAAACAATCCTGCTCCTTTAATACTTATTTGAGTATCGATTATCTATCAGTCTACAGCTTAAAAGAGTTAACAACGTAATTTTTTCCTGTTTGAATGGTGATTGGTAGAAACTACAGTCCCCAGCTGTTCTCAAGTTTACTAATTTGTGCCCGGCCTTCAACAGATTAGCTGATGGGTCCCTGTCATTGCTCTATTTGGAAGGCTGCATGCTGTAAATGCTTTAAGTTTTTTGTCTAAATTAATAATATTATGACACAGACTTCCAGTGAAGCTCGAATTATAACCTGACTTATTAGCTCTTTACATCAAAGATTTTTGGGAGGGGAAAACAAAAATGGCAGCTCCAAAACCAATATATACATTTGTTTGTGTCATTGTTTTCCAGTGAAATGGGAAAAAATCACACTGAATCACACTGTGAACCAGTTTTATTGTTATAGCAGTATATTTAGGTGGTTTAAATAGTGATACGTCTGCACAGTGTAATGTGTTATCCTGTGTCAGTATTATGATCTAAAATTATACATACTGTAAAGCACAAACATGCTTAGTAGCAGGTAAAAAAGGTTAGAAAAAGTTTAGAATTCTTCTTATAGCACTGATGTGAATGCTGTCGAGTCACTGTGCAAGACAATATTGGAAAACCACCCAAACAGCTCTGTGTAGGAACAGCTACACTGACTTTATCGCCATACTGTCGTTGGCTTTTGGTCTTGCAGTGTGCCCGCAATGATTCACAGGTCATGTGCGTTTTGAGGGGAAACTGTGTTCCTGCGATGACTGGAAATGAAATGATTAAGTCACGACTTTCCTGAGAACGAGATCGCACATTTATAGCACCAGAGATACATATACTCTGAATTTTGGGAAGCGTTTGAAAATGTCGTAGCAAAAACACGGTAGCTGTCTCTACAGAGAGGGACGCCATGACAGAACATGTTGTGCGAGTCCTTGGTGACAGTGTGACAGCGTGTTGGCTGCGAGGACACATTTTGTGAGGAGAAGGCGAGAAGCTCCTGATTGTACAGAGTGAAGTCCCGGATGAGGACTGTTGCAGAAGTCACGTGTTGGAGTTGTGTCTGGGAGAGAGCAGAAAACGTCTTCTCACCGTCCGTGTGTGTGCTGTTATTGTTGTGTTGCAGCAGGAAAATGTAAAGTGTTGCTGCACTCGTGAGTCACATTTCCTGTTTGTCATTACCACATTGTCAGAGACTTTCCACATTGTCGTCACGTGTGGGGTATATGATTGCAATACCTCACTAAAACATAAAGCCCATTATTTTTGGGCCAGCCACAATTACTGTTTAATTTTTTTAGCATTTTTTTGTTTTTTTTGTTTTTTTTGCTCAGGCTGATTTTATTATCTCTTAAATACATGTGTGTATATATATATATGTACAAATATATGTATATAATTTTCTCAGAGTCAGGGGTGTTAAAACTTACGCAAACAACTGTGACTGTTTTATCACCTGAAGCTGTTCCTGTTTAGTTATTTTTGTTAGGATCAGATAGGCACTGTCATTTATACGCATGACTCGGGTAAGTTAAACATGCCCATGAGGCAATGCTGACTCCTCCAGTTGTATAAATACATGATGTCATTCAAGACATGTGAGACGAAGATGGGGAATGCTGACAGGTACAGAGAAGAACTTTGTTTTTTATCAGGGATAGTTTTCATGAAAATATATAACACAGAAGCTCCTTTTAATATACAATTAGGTCCAAAGCAGTAGGGTGAATTGTGAAATGTAAAGCACACTGTAAAAGCAACCAAGAGTTTCTCAAGGCAAAGAAATGGGATATCCTTCAATGGCCAAGTCAGTCACCTGATCTCAAACCAACACAGGCCTGGCAGAGCATCTCCAGGGAGGAAACACAGGATTTTGTGATGTCTGTGGGTTCCAGACTTCACTGACTGCAAAGGATTTTAAGAAAAAGTCTAATTCCTAAGCAGTTAATTCAACGGGTTTAACAAAAGTGTTAAATGAAAGTTGAAAGTCTGCATTTCAATCACATCTTGATTGCTTGATTTAAAATCCACAGTGATGGTGTGGTAAGGGAAAGAGTGTATGGCCCTAACTGTAGGTCAGAATTCGAGCAGCAGCCTTCAAGCTGTGTAAAGTTAGTTGCACGTTTTAATATTTTGGTTGGTGTTTTTTAATGCGTCTGACACTATTTTGAAAGTCACAGCAAGGATATATCAACGCATTTCCTCTGTGTTTTTTTTATTTTAGTTAACGCAAGAAATGGGGTCCATCCTTCAGTTACTCCTCCCGCTGACCCGGGAGCTGAACGGCTCAGAGCAGTCAGAGGTCGCTGATCAGCAGGAAGACCTGAAGGCCATGCTGCATCGGCTAAAGGGAGTGGCTCAAACTCTTTCACAGGCATCCAGGCCACAGGTGAGCTGTGCACACACGAACAGCAAGTGGGGCAGGGAGAGGAAATGCAAACAAAAGGCTGACCTTGCTGTTTGAAATATAAGAAGGATGGGAATAGTACACTGTAGGTTTTATCATGTCCTCGAATCATAAAGAAATGTACACAAAACAATCTGAAGCTCTGAAGTCTAAGAAACGCAGGGCTGTACCAACACTGCAGAGCACTTTTATTGCTTTCAAGCACACAACTTACAGGTGAGAGATGTAATGTTTAGCACTCCGACACTGCGTCTCTTTCTGGTGTACAATGACAGACAATTGTACTGAAAGCAGAGTTATTTCCTTACTTTGTTTTTTCTTTGCTAGAGGTCGGACGTTGATGCGGGAAAAGCTTAAATCATAGATCCAGAAAGCAGCCTGCTCACATACTACAGTATAACCGTCCAATCTATCTACCCCCTACTGGCTGTTTGAGGCATCACAGGGTCTTCACACAGGACAGATTGCTTTGCGCGAGCATTTACAATAGTCCAGTTGTGTCTTGTGACATTTATCTTACATTCAGAGCAGTAACATGAGTTTGTCAGTGTAACCAAAGGGGCCAGCCTCACCCCTTTCTCCCCGAGTGCACCTCTACAAGTAGGCTAACGCCACAGAAAGTCCTTTTGATGCACACACTGCTGACATCTGATCTCTCTGTTAATGCCTCTGTCCCAGGAGCTGAATCAGGGTTTTGTCGAAACGACGGGTGATGAGAGTGGGAATCTGAGCACGACACAGGAGCTGAGAGATCAGGTAACCGAGCGATGAACAGACGCGTCTGTCGAGGAGGGACAGCACCTGTGGCAGCAAGCCATTATATGACAAAAAGGTTGCACTAGTGCTGATCCTGCCGATCTTCATGCGATATCTACATTCAGAGATATTTGTGTGTCTCAGAATTGCATTTGACAAACAAATAAACATTATGTAGTATTTTATACTGTGGTCTAAAGGGCTCGTATCGTCTTCCTGCAGAACGTGCGGCTGCAGCAAGAACATGCTGAACTGATGCAGAAGCTGCAGAGCGTTCAAGATCAAACTGAAGTCGTGCAACAGGCCATCAAAGACAGAGACGAAGCCATTGCCAAGTAAGTAATGAGTTTATTTCTCCAATTCAAGTGAGAAAGTTCAAGCCTTCCAGATTACATGTGTTATATTTTTAAAACTGTAAAACAGTCATTCCTAGTTCCCGAGCATGGCTCATCTGTTAGCCAGAACACAGACTTTGAACCTGTGACGGGTGTGAAATTCCTTACTTTAAAGATCTTTGTATGACTTCTTTGTAGGAAGAACCGGATGGAAGAAGAGCTGGTGAGAAGTAAAAACGATATGATGTCACTCAACAACCAGTTACTGGAAGCCATCCAACGCAAACTGGAGCTGTCACAGGAGCTGGAGGCCTGGCAGGTAAACCCCTCGCTTTTCTCTGTAGACCTCCAGATTAATGATCTTTCTCGCATCACTTTGTCACACTGTCCTATCATTGCTTAGCCTGTTGCAGGGCCTTCTGCTTTATCACATTCTTATTACATTTAATCACCTGCATCACTGATGGGAAGGCCACATTTTAAGAGGCACTGCCTGCGTTTGAGATGGATGTATCGGTCTGAGATTCCAGAGTAGAAAGTCAGAGACAGGCACCGTCATATCTCTTCATGTCCTGACAGTTTGGAGGGATAAGAGCAGCATGTGTCTCTGAGCCCTTCTGCTGCTGAATAATTATGCCAAGCTGAGCCATCTGCCTCCGTGTCTGAGCCTTCGTGCTCTGATGAAGATAATGCAGATAATATTTAGAGCAAACCACTGATTCACTACTTTAAATATTGTGTTGCTTAGCAGCCACAAGATGTTCTTCTGTAAAAAATATATATAACTTCTTATTAAAAAATGAAGCAATGTAAGTTTAATAATACATGATCATTTAATACAAAAGTCATGCAAAGAAAAGGTCATTTTCCTCAAATGGAAGTCAGACTTCTCATAGACACTCACCGGTCACTTTATTGGACCAATTTTACCTTCAGAACTTCACAGATTTAATGAATCTGAACGCTGACAAAGAAAGTTGTCTTATGACCTCTTTTTACTATTATGAACAAATATGGTTAAAAGCACATTGTCTCAATCCATCTCCCAGTGGTTTGATTTGAAGACTGTGATCAATAGCTTTAAACCAGTATCGTTTTTCTTTTTCCTCCTCCTCCGGCTGCTCCCTTTAGGAGTCGCAACAACAGATCATCTGCCTCCATCTCACTCTATCCGTAGCATCCTCCTCTGTTACTCCACCCCTCTACATGTCATCCTTTACCACAGGGATGGGGGAACTCCAGGCCTCAATAGCCGGTGTCCTGCAGGTTTTAGATGTGTCATTTATCCAACACAGCTGATTTAAATGGCTAAATTACATCCTCAACATGTCTTGAAGTTCTCCAGAGGTCTGGTAATGAACTAATCATTTGATTCAGGTGTGTTGACCCAGGTGATATCTAAAACCTGCAGGACACGGGCCTTTGAGGCCTGGAGTTCCCCACCCCTGACCTAAACCATCAACGTGTCTTTTAGACCCCATTCCTACAATACTGCTCAAAGAAGTCCTACAATTAATCAATGCTTCAATCTTAAATATGATCAACCTATCTCTAACAATCAGCTATGTACCACAGACCTTCAAGCTGGCAGTAGTTAAACCATTACTTAAAAAGCCATCTCTAGACCCAGCGGTCTTAGCTAATTGTAGACCCATCTCCAACCTTCCTTTTAATCTCAAAAATTCTTGAAAGAGTAATTGTCAAACAGCTAACAGATCATCTGCTGAGGGATGGCTTATTTAAAGAGTTTCAGTCAGGTTTCAGAGCTCATCACAGTATAGAAACAGCTTTAGTGAAGGTTACAAATGAGCCTTTTATGGCCTCTGACAGTGGACTCATCTCTGTGCTTGTCCTGCTAGACCTCAGTGCAGCTATTGATACTGTCGACCATAATATTCTAATAGAGCAATTAGAGCATGCTGTAGGTATTACAGGTACTGCGCTGCAGTGGTTTGTATCATATCTTTCTAATAGACTCCAATTTGTTCATGTAAACTGAGAGTCTGGGATTTACTGAAAATCTTAGAAATATGGTATCTAACCAGATTCTTACTCTGGATGGCATTACCTTGGCCTCCAGTAACACTGTGAGGAACCTTGGAGTAATTTTTGTCCAGGAAATGTCCTTCAATGCACATATTAAACAAATATGTAGGACTGCTTTCTTCCATTTGCGCAATATCTCTAAAATTAGAAATATGCTGTCTCAGAGTGACGCTGAAAAACTAGTTCATGCATTTATTACT
>VOQK01024091.1:10287-23429 GCA_015052645.1 Benitochromis conjunctus | reverse complement strand
TAAACACACAGAGAGTAAAAACAGGCAAATGGAAAAGAAGAAAGTAAGTGCAAAACTACTACACACACACACACACACACACACACACACACACACACACACACACACACACACACGTGTGTGTGTATTTATATCCTGGTGGGGACATCTCATTGACATAATGCTTTTCCTAGCCGCTTACCCTAACCCTAACCATCAAAAATGAATGGCTAACCCTGACTTTTACCCTAAACCTAACCATAACCTAATTGTAACCCTGACACTAAAACCACGTTTTGAGTGTGAAAAATGCCTTCAACCCCATGGGGACCGGGGTTTTGGTCCCCACGAGGGCTGTCGGTCCCCACGAAGATGATATACCCGTCCACCTACACACACACACACAGTGTCTTGTCATCAGTAGTTGTAGAGTTTGTGTGCATCTTCAAAAGGTGTTGCTATAGTGTGTTTGTGTGTGCATGTGTGTTTGGCTTTTGAAGGTACAAGCTTCTAAGAAGTGTCCGTCACTTTCTGTTATCCCCCAGAAAACTGTTCATCTGTGCAAGCTGCAGTCACAAAGTTTATTTGCGCTTTAAAGTCCAGTTGCCTTCTGTTCAAGCTCTCAGGAAAACCTCTTTGTCACCTGTAGTTTGCGTGAAATATATAGACTTGTTTGATCGGCTTTATTTCATTTAACTTTTTTTGTTTTCTATTGAACTTCTTTGATTTTGTGTATTTTGTTGAGCTATTTTGTTTTGCTGTATTTTATTGAGCTGTACTTACTTTTTGTAAGAGTTTGTTATCGGTGTTGCTGCTGTGACATTTTCCAGCTTTTGGGAACCACAAACCATATCTTAAATTAACTTACCTTATTTTGTTTCATCACATCTCATTATATGTTATCAGGATAAGCTTGGCTTATCCCGATCAATGTGAAATTGATCGGGATTTTGCATTTACTCTTATTCCAGTGTAATCCTGTTTTTTGACTGTAATATGATGCGTTACGTTTCACACAAAAGCTTTAGTTTTAAAACAAAGTTTGTAATAATTTTGCGTGTGGCGTGGGCAGCACAGTAAGGATGGCTTAATGCTACATTAGACACTCCTCAAGCAGCTACTTTGCCAGAAATGCATCAGAAGAGCAGCTATTAACGTAATACATGAGAATAAATTTATAAATAAATAAACAGTCTGATCATTAAATCTTCCTTTGTGGACTTGGCAATGAGTTCAAAACTTGATTTTAAGCCTGGCATTTCCATTTTGCTCTTTCATAACACTGTTAGTGTGATTTGCTCAATGTGTGCAGTAATAAAGTTATTTCTAAAATAAGCTTTAGTATTAGTTGACTGTTCACTGAAGTAGTTGTCTTTCGCTTATCCAATCCAGGCTGGAGTCCATCCCAGCTGTCTTAGGGCAAGAGGCAGGGTACACCCTGGACAAGGTCGCCAGTATGTCGCAGAGCTGAAAACCGATTATTCTTTTCTTTATTTTGTCTCATCTATATATGAACTTGGCGCTAAAAGTAAGAAAGAACCAAGAGCCAACAATGCTTCTTGGCTCTTGGCAGTAAACCTAATTTTGTTACAAAGCCTGTTTATTTCCCATTAAATGGTGCCACGTGTGTAAATGCATTTGTAAAGTGTAAAGTGTAAAGTGGCGTTCAAAGTTTGACCATGGGGCGGCCATTTTAGCTAACCTTTTATTTGCAATTCAGTTAGCCTAGCTAAAATGGTTTGTTTCAGACAGACAATGCTCTGAAGAGCTGTAATAATAAAACCCTAAATCATGCAAAGCTTTTCTAGTCCAAGGCCTAGAGACCAGTTGGCAACCATCGGTAGCTAGGGAACAATTAAGTGAGTAAGTGAATGCTGGAGGTTGCTGGCAGTTACTCTGAAGTCAATTGTTAAGCTCCAGTCATGCAGGCCAGGACTGGTCAGTGACTCCTGGTAACCACAGGTCGCTGGGGAAAAATGGTTGCAGGAGGTTACTTGCTGTAGGAGGTAAAATTGGTCACAAAGATGTGATTCTTCACTAAAACCCTCCTTTTAGTTGCTTGATCATTAACAGATCAACACAGTCACCCGAGGCTTGGATGAAAGATGTCATCTTGTCTGCAAACACTTGCCAACTACTCGCCACAAGTAGTTGCGAATCTCTAAAGAGTGCAATGCAAACCACAAAAGGAGATGCTTTGCCTTCAAAGTAAAAGTTTTACCTATCAAAACTTTTACTTTGAGTGACTTGATGCATGCTCACTCATTCATGTAAGTAAATCCCAAAAGGTTGATTCTGTTCATCTGGATGTAGCGTTTTCAGTGGGAGAAACGTTTGGTCACTCATCCAAGTGACTTCTTGCTGTGATTGCAGCCATTCCCCAACTCTCTGTGAATGGTACTCATGGCCATTGATCAAAGGTTAATGACAATTTGCATATTAATGATCAAGGAACTGACCGCACAGCCATTGTTCATTCAGTGGGCTGGTTTCAGGTATTGTGCTAATGTACTATTTATAAGGTTGGGGAAACCTGCAGTCAGCTGAGACTGAATAAGTCACTTAGATGAGTGACACGTTTTTTTCAAGTTTACCTACAGCTCTGTGGTTGGTTAGTGAGTGTTTGCAGACAAGTTAGCATTTTCCATCCAGACATTCATTAAAGTCGAGGTTTGCCAACTGGTCTCTAGGCCAGTGTTTAACTTGTTAAACATTATCAGCTTTTTAGTGAAAAATCGAAGAAAGAACATATTTTTCTTTATTTAACATGAGGTTACGAAACTACATTGTATATTTATCCGGCATTTCTAATGTAGAGAAATAATAAATCTTACCTCACCTGAACTTGACCAAACACTCTGTGACACTTTCAACACTGAGTGACTAAGACGTTTTCAGTGCTCTGAAAAGAAAAGAAAGAATGACGAGTGCCTGTATGCAGGCAGATTTCCCAAGGTGAGAAAACTGCGTGTTCATGTGGGTGTGAACACCGCTGATGTATAGCACAAGTGAAATGGATTATGATCAGCAGTAGATTTGGCTTTCTGCTCGGTGGCTCTGTCTTCTTTCTCGGCGTTCCACCACTCTATCAAGGGAGACACACTGAGCTATTCAAGCACCGGGCTGCCGGAGAAGGTCATTTATCCTCCCTGCCCAGCCACTAACTGACTCTGTCTTTGTGTTAATGATATTGTAAGCCTCACTGAGTGGGCTCACTTCTCAGTTTTGAGCGTTACTGAATAACGTTTCCTCTCTGTGGTAACACTAAATGGACTGATGTATTATAGGCCACAGATATCTGTTAGAGTTAAACCTGTTGCAGTTTGTTGAAACAAAATTGTGTGTTTTGTGTACTCTTTGATGCATTTACATATTAATGCGCTAAGTGCTGCCCAAGGTATTATGGGATGTTCTGGAAAATGGCTTACTGTCTCATTGTATCCTTCCCTTGATTATTTCTAAATGCCACTTGTTCAGCCAGCCTAGAAACGGCCACTGAATGGCCGCGTCTCTGTGGCCAGCGTCATTGGCTGAAATGTCTGTCGGTGAAGAGGGTGACAGAGTGACTGGTAATTTGGGAAAACAAAGCATTTATTTAGATGCAAATTTATTAAAAAGGCAAATGAAAGAGGAGAACGCATTACAGCTCCCCAGTATCAATTCATGTGTGATACGGGCTGTATTTAATTTAATAGCTTTGTGAATGAAGAGGTTTTTTTGTAGCGATTACTGTGTTGGAGCTCCTCTAATCACAGATCTGGTGACCTCACTGACAGATCAAAGGTAAAAATTTGGTTTTGTGAGACTTTCTTTGGACACTGTGAAACATTTTGTGGGCTGTTGTCTGTCACAGCAAATAAAATCACAAGTTTTGAATAGGAAACTAAACAGGTGCTTTTATTCAAAAGGAGGAAGGATCCAGCTCCGAGTTTTTAAATATCTTGCTATACTTTGGGGGAAATTTTATGTGTAACTTTGTACTCTCTGCGTGTATATGGGAGGTTTATCACTGAATACTGGGCATGATGTGTCTCAGTATATACCTAGGCAAATTATACATGTAATTGGTTTCAGTGCTGCTCATGTTTGTTGCTCTGCACCTGTCAAGGATTGGATGGAAGCCTGTGTTCCTGTTTGAAAGTAAGCATCATTACACAGAAGCCAGCGAAAGTATTTGTAGTTGCCAGATTACGTATTGATTGTGTTTACAGGTCATAACTGAATTAGTCTAAGCTAAATCAGTGCTCCTGAATGATGGAAGTCTCACCAAAATATCCTCTTAATGTATATCTGTATGGAGTTGTTAGGTAGGGTTATTTAGGTCTTTATTATTTTGAAACTACTTTTGCTATTCTTTTCTTTGCTTTATTTGTCTTAAATAAGCACTTAAATAACTACTTTTGCTTATTTGTGTGTGTGTGTAGTAATCTGACAAAACAAAGGTGCGTTTGTAGCTTGGGCTCGGACGTTTCATGATACTATGGGATACTTTAACGGCATGAGGGAAATATATAGATACACGTAGGATTTCACTATTTAAACTTATTGCATCATTTGTTACCTGCTGTTTGAGCTTCATAATATTTTACTTCAGTGAAAATGTGAAACTCTTTAAAAACAACCTTAGCTTAACCTTTGTCTTTTTAGTCTCATAGCAGTCTGTTAATGTATGTTCTCCTCTCAAGCTTGTCTACTTTGAAAATCATAGTGCCTGTTTAAGGAATAACTCAGCTGTTATGAAAGCACTCATACATTATATGACTAATTCAATAACACAGATTTCTTAAGGCGTCACTTATGAGTTGGACTTTGAGCGGAAGTGAAAACTGACCTCTTATAATCTAAGTCAGATCATTAAACATTTGTTTGTAGTGTGCTAGGTTTTATTCAGATTACAAATATGAGATACTGATGCTTTACTGAGGATATTTCATTGTGATCTAAATCGGACACTACATTTTTGTGTTTATTAATCCATAATTTCATTTCATTATCCAATTTTGAAAAAATCCCCAAACCACGACTGGTGATTGTAGACGCCTATGTACATATAGTTCTGTGCAAACGTCTTGAGCAGTATATACAGTATATAACACAGTTTTTGTACAATTGTAATGAGCTTGAAAGATAATAATTGTTATGGCCACCATCATTCCTCAACTCAAGCTTTCTCCAGGCTTCTACAAGTAGATTCCAAATTCTTTCTTTGGATATTGGATTGAGACTATTTCTGATGAGACTTCAGTGAACAGCAGAAGGATCAACAGAAGGGTCAGATGTATCTTTCAGGTCCTGTGTCAGGCATTTGCTTTTTTCCTGTTCCTTTAAAACATCACTTTCAGTTGTTCATCTGCTGGAAATTGTTTTTTAGGCCCTCTACTTTTTCTTTCGCCCTCCACGTGTCCTTTCCTTTTTTTAAGGACACACTGCATGCCAAGACATTTTCAGCTAATAGCACTTTGAGAATCATCTTGTTGGTCCAAAACGACTTTATGGCTGTCAAACTGTGTTATCTTTGGCATTTGTAGATTTATCTAAAAAAAAAAACAACAACAAAAAGACAGAATGTTTTTATGATGCTGCTAGTAACAAAGTGCCAAAAGACCCAATTTAAAATGAGTTCTTTGCTAAGTTGTCGACTATGTTTAGACAAAACACAGTTTCATACCATGAGCGAGGTGCCTTTTCTGTGCTTTAACGATTCATTGGTCAGTATTAAGTGGCTTAAAAAAATAAACAAAACAATCCATTGAAAATGGTTGGTTACAAGTACTGGAGTGAAAATGTATGAAAAAAGAGCCAATTTCAAAAGAAAATCTTTGAAAAGCTTTCAGAAAACTGGAGAACTATTCCTCAAGAGCACTTTAAAAATTGCAATAAACTGTGACTCCTTCAAGGCAAAATATTTTAAAAAATGAGAAGCAGCCCAAGACTTTTGCACATTTTGCAACATCTATCTTTGTTTATTATAAATTTGATTTTAGAATTTAAAGTAGAAATAAAACAAGCATTGATTTTCCTGGATTTTAGAAAATATATAAAACAAAGGAATATAGAAAATATTTACATATGAACCAAATAATTTAACCCATAAAGTTTAAAAATGGAACAATAGCACACATTTGTGAAAGCCCTTATTTCACACTGGGTGTAGTAATATTCACTAAGCAATTATTGTGGGAACTTTCCCCTCTAGTTTCTCAGGAAGCGGGAGTTGCTACTATCCACAGTAATATGATTTACAAAGTGAGGTTTTTCCTGTTAAAAGGGAGTTTTTCCATCCCACTGTCACCAAGTACTTGCTCTGAGGGGGTTGTTTTATCGTTGCCATGTTCACTGTATTATTGAGGGACTTTACCGTACAATATTACGTACATTGAGGCAACTGTTGCTGTGATTTGGTGCTTTACAATTTGAATTGAATTGATTGATGGCCGTGAGTATTATTCACAGAGAGTTGGGGAATGGGTGCAATTGCAGTCTTGTAAAATGGCAACAAATATACTTTAAGACCACCTCCTCAGTTCAATGACTGTCATTCCCTTTTCGCATAATGGACTTCTTTGACCCTTCCTTGACCCAGCATCCCTACGACCAGAGGAGAGAGCGTGCAAGTGAAGATAACTCGAGTTGAAGATGGTCTGTTTCATTACTGTAAGCAGCCAACAAATCTTAATCCCTCTAAAATAATCCAAACCTCTGCTCAGTTATCCTCGTGGATGGAACGAGGCTCAGGAGACTTCTTCTACTGCTATGTTTGAAATTTCCATGGCAGAAAATAGTTTAGTTTGACGACTCCTTGAGTGAGGTTTAGTTCTGCTTGAGAAAACTGGGTCTCCATGATCAAACAGACCGAGCCCAGTCTGAAGTGCAGATGGCTCAAGTGTATACTGTATTTTAGGCCACATTCATCAAGAGGGTTGTGGTGTGAGTGGGCTCCTCTGTGACAGGTTGCTGGTGTGTTTTTGATGGAAACAGGGCAGTTGCTGCTTTGACTGCCTCCCTCATCAAACTGTGTGACACGTCCTCTGAGACAACTCTATTTCTTCAGCTTTCACACAGAATGAATCATATAAACATCAGATAGCTGGGGGACTTTAATATAGCCATATAGATTTTTACAGTACATGAAGATGAGCAGGCTTTTCTCAGCTCAGTGAGCAGTGGGTAGATTGACTGAGCCATGCTGGCACGTGATATAGTAAATTATGGTAAATGTCTAGTTATAGCCATACATTTTAATGAGACCCCTGGCTTTTCATTTCATAATGTTTTACCTTCAAAAACCTGGATATATGTGTCAGACAGCCCAAAGTCTACACTCTAGCTTTGGCTTGAATCTAATCTTAAGTGAGATAAAAAGACTACTGCTACTACTGCCCGTCACCCCTCACAGGGTATGGGCCGCCATAGGTAGCTCTCCAGAGATTTCTGTCCTGCACCATCTTTCTAATTGGGTCCAGGTGTATCCCATCTTTTTTTCTTCTGCCTCGAGGTCTCGTCTCCAGGTGTTTCGTGGGCGGCCTTTCTTTCGCCTGAGAGCCTGGTGGTGAAGTTGGCTGCTTGGTAGAGCGTGTCCTACCCAGCACCACCTTCTCTTCCTGATTTCTTCCTCTACTGGGAGTTGACAGGTTCTTTCCCATAGTTTGGTGTTACTGATGGTGTCTGGCCAGCGAATGTGGAGAATCCTTCTGAGACAGCTGTTGAGGAATGTGTGGCTTTTTCTATTTGAGGGTTAAAACTACATTCATTTTCAGCCCACGAGCCTCCACAGCTCTCTCTGGTCGTTTGCAGTGAGCTGAGAGTTTTTGCTGACAGCAGACCATTAATAAAATAATTGACTGCTTGGATCCAGCCATCAATAATGGCATCATTTCATTCTTTTTATAGAATTTATGTTGACTAAGCATTCATAATTAAAGAGAAAGCTCATTTAAAATTTTATGGTAAACACTGTAAAAACTGTTCAATGGTGTGAAAGTAAAACTAAGTTATGAGAGCAAAAAATGATAGTCAACTTTTTCCATTGGCACTGGGAAGGTAAACGAAGCAGGATCAGTTAAATGATTTGAATTGTGATAAAAATGTTTACATATCACAGTGATGTCTTTGTCAATGCTTAAACAATACATAAACAGTTTAGGTTAGTTATTATTTTATCCTTTTACAACTAATGCTTTTTACAACTAGTAAATAAAGACAGAGTGAAAATAGTAAATACGGTTAGTTTACCTGTTTACTGAATTATAGTTATATTATGGACACGATCATTATGTGTAAACTCTCAGCTTTTTTTTTGAGGGTATCCACATTCAATGAGGGAGTTTCAGCTCCTTAACTGTGCAATGAGTGGGCAAGTGTAGACAATTCTTCTTAACCCAGCTGAGCATGCATTTCATTATTCACAAGGCCCACAAACAAACAGCAGCTGAAAGCTGCTGCATTAGAGGCCAGGCAGAGCATTGAAAAGGAGGAAACGGACAATCTGGTGATGTCCATGAGTTTCAGCCTTCAAGAGGCTTCAGGCTGTCATTGCCAGCAAAAGGTCATCAGCCAAGTATTAGAAATGAACATTTGATTTTCAGTTATTTCGTTTGTCCAGTTACGTTTGAGCCCCTGAAATGAAGGGGATCGTGTTAAAAATGCTTTCCTCACGTTTTTATGCAATCTTTGTGTTCACTGAATTAAAGCTGAACGTCTGCACTTTGTTTAAAATTCATTGTGGCAATGTACAGACCCCAAAATTAGAAAAAAGTTGTCTCTGTCCAAATATTTGTGGACCTGACTGTATACTGAACCAGAATAAGAATCAAAGCACTTGGCAAACGTTCAACGTTGAAAGCACAGTTTACTTTCCCCCCTCTGTATTTGTGGCTTGTCCTTGAATCCACTTAAACATCAGTCTCACCACAGAAAACACAAGCCAGGAGGTCGCTCCCAAAGTGCTTCCTCTGCCAGAATGCCCTGTATTGAGTTTTTGAGAAAGTTGCCCTGAACCAAGATTTTAATGGGTTCTTTCTTTCCCCACGCACCACATCTCCACTAGGAAATTCACTTCTGTAGTTTTTACCTAATCTTGCTAACGGACAGTCATTTTATCAGTCATTTGCTCAAGTTGCCCTAATTTGTTTTTTTACGCTTGATTTCGAGAAAGGCTAGAAAAATGGATTTCTTTCTTTCTTTCTGTTTTTTTAGTTTAGCTGAGTTCAGTTGTCTGTGGAAGTGATTGGTCATGAAGTAATCTGGAGAATCTGGAGCTCGATTTAACTCTCTACAGGTTTGTTTTAATTGGAAACTGAAATAAGTGAAAAGAAATGACATCCTGGAAATTGAATATAATCTAAAAATGTAAACACAAGCAGCAGTGTAAGAAGACATGTATTCTTTGAAGACGCTAAACCAAAGATAAATTTCCCTTTTTGCTCTATTTCGGTATTGCTTCATAGTCTCTCCTCCATTCTTTGCATGTATTATATTTGGGGGTTTTTCTACAAATTGTGGTTGCAGTAATAACCAGAAATAGTAGTGTGGCTCTGTGCCGTGCCCGTGGTGTCATCAAACATGCTCACACAGCAGAGGAAGAGGAAAAAGAAGACACATAGAGAGGGTGAGTTTCAGCGATCAGAGCCAGAGTGCTGCCGCTACTGGAAGTGTTTTAATAGTGAGCCCACACCTGCTGATCAGATTGTATCACGGGCTGTCACCAAAGGCCACTGTGGGTTAATAATGTCCTCAGAGATGGTGAGTGAGTTCCTCTGTGTTGTGACACACACACTTTGAACCGAATTCACACGTTTGCACTTATTCCAATACGTGGTGACAGTCACCTTATAAAGACGTGTCGTAATTGTGAAAAAACACACAAAGAACAATCACTTAATTGGAATATAAGCTTACTATTAATTATTATGTTATTATTGGACTATTTAATGTTATATTTTATTCTGAAAATATTTTATTGCCTGTTTTAGGCTACACAATATGTAATAATGTCTCTAATGCATAGTACCATTTATTTTCTAAGCATATTGAAGGATTCATATTGATTGCTTGTTATTTCACACAAATCTATGGATGGACTAACAGTAGCTGTTTGTGCCTGGCTGTCAGGCTGCAGTCATTGTTTTCAGCCAAACAGTGACACTACATCCCCAAATGTCATGCACCAACCCACTCATTAGTTTATCTTTTTATTTTGGTTTTCCTGACCAAACTTCTTCCTCTTGTCCTTATTTTATTGCTGCTGGAATAGATAATAACCAGAGAGCAGTAATAAAAAAAGACAGATTGAATTGAATTTGCAGCTCAGAGATAATGTTTCCATAACACCGTGTTTGCTTTCAACATTGATTTCTCGCACCTCTTTAAAAAATTATTAATTAAATAGCAAGCACAAAAGTTGTTATTTGCACAGTACATGTGATTAAATTTCCAGTTCCGGCAGATGTTGAATAATGAATGAGAAAACAAACAAATTAAAAATAAAACATTTGTACATAAAAATTCTGACTTCAAATTCTGTAAATTTGAAACTGGTTTCTTTTGCCTCATGCTTTATGGTTAAACGTTTTTTTTGTTGTTCTCTTGATTAGTAGATTTAAGGACGTAATTTGCATAAACCAAGTGTAAAAACATGTACAGTAGAGTTGTCACAATACAGCAGTTTCAAACTCAGTTCTAATCTCATCTCTCATCTCAGGCTGACAGATTGGCTGCTCCTTGTCCTCCACCTGTTTACAGCTTTCTCTTGTGGCCTGTTAGTGTTTATTTTCACATCAACTTCAGTGTCAAGCCTTTTCTTTTTGTACCTGTGGCACAGCAAGTGTCTCGGTGAAAACTACATTCAGCACCTCCATTATTTCAGCCAGACTTTATTTCTTCTTTTTCCTTCCAAAAAACATAATCAATCTCGAAGAAACATTTAGGAAATTTGCACCTTTCCTGACTTTGCCTCAGACACTATGGTTTTCATTTTTTTAATCAGCCTTTTTTTCTTCCTGTAGCCGTGGAGACGTCTCTCCTCCACCATGGCTGTATTTTCCATGCTAACTCAAGGCTAATCTGAAAAGAGTGTGTGACAGATTACTCTAACACAAAAAATGGCGGTAAATTACTATAATCTAGCTTGCCTGTTTATTTTTTGTAGTGGGTAAGAACTTTGTGATGCGCATAACAGCGAGTGAGTCCAGTTTTATCACACATCCTTTGCTTTAATGGCATTGGATGTGAAATAAAGCATTCCAGTGCTACAGTCACACTAGGAAAGCAGTGGTTGGAGACCACAGAACAATCGAAACTGCTTTGAAAATGTGCAATGAACTTGCAGTCTTGTTGCCTTTGAGATGGTTGCTTTGAAGGTGAGGACCAGGTCTGTGCACACTCGCAGTCAGGTGCTGTCTTCAACGTGACTTTGGTGCATCAAGACAGTGATATAAATGGCAATAATGTGGAGTCAGTCTGCTATCTATTGCCATATATTGCAAATCTTTTGCTGTCTACGTACAAAGAAATTCACATTAAATAGAAAGTCACTCTTACATTCAGATTCCAGCAAGAACCTTAGAGATTTGAAACAAAAGTAAAAAAATCGCTCCACAAATAATGTAGTGTCTGCAGGAGGCAATTTAACTGGGAAATAGGTGCATGGCAATCTTGCTTTTATCTAAGAATATAACCAGAATATAACACTGGCAACCAGCGGAGTCCCCTGTGGCAAAGAGACACAGACTGGTTTAATGTTTTGTCGTTTTGCCTGCGTTTTAAAATTAGACAGCAATCATTAGCAACTCTTTGCCAATCTGTCTGACTGCAGTCAGTCTGATCCAGGATGCAATTGTTTGGAGACAGGTTGCCTCCCACTGGGTGACATGAAGGTGTTGCATGCTCAAAACTGTGGGCAACCAGTGTGTCTAAACCGTAAGGGACATGAAGGGGAGTCCATTTTTGTTTTCTATCTGTAATTAGCAGAAAAGGCATTAGTGCATATTACTTTACATTGTACTTTGTATGTTACATAATTTCTATAATTTACAGTGATGAAAACAAAAAAAAATGTAATAGAAAAAGGGGCTCAATCAATGCAATCAAGAAAAAAAAGAAAATACAAAATTGATGCCATGGATTACATCATGTGATCCACTTTGCTTTAACTCCATTGCTCATCTAGTTCTTTCTTATCTTCTACTTATATTTTTGTGCCACCCATTTGGAGAATTAGCAGTGCTGGAGCAGTTTTTGGATGCAAACGGGGTTTTGGTTGTATGAATATAACATGAAACCTTCAACAGGAAATGAATACTTTTTGTAAGCAGCGCGTGCTGGTTTTGATGTGCTTTCTTCTGGGATTGAAGAGGATTCATGTATGGATTTATTCTACCAGCCGAGCTTACTTTAACACATGACAGTGACAGGAGCTTTGTGCTCAGGCTCTGTGTAGCTTTATGGGGGGAAGATAGACGCACACACACGCGCACACACACGCGCACACATGCGCACACACACACTGGAATGTTCCAAACCCGTTATTTCAAAATATTATTAAGACTGACTGAAAATTTCCAGCTTTGGCATTACTTTTTTACACAACAACTCAAAGTATATTAAAGATGATTTCCCACATTAAAGTTTCATATTTATCTTAAAAATATTTGTATGACAGCTGGGATAGGCTCCAGCGTACCCGCGACCCTGAAAAGGATAAGCGGAAGCGAATGGATGGATGGATTTTACTGGTGGTTCTGACATGTATATTACATAAGCGATGTACTTCACGGTGTCTACATTATCTGTGGTCAGCACGGGTCATTTTTATGTTCACTTTTGCTTGAAAACATTGAAGAAGTAGCTGTCTCTTTTGGACATTACTCATCTAATGGTCGACTAATGAATATATGGACTCTGTTTTCAGCAAAGTGGCCATACTTAATTAAACCTCCATCTGTCTGTGGGGCAGATTCAGTGTTCAGTTTTCATTATGTTATTCTTGGCGTCGGACAGTGCCTGACATGGAACCCAGTTTATTTATTTTGTACTTTTACTAAGTTGGCTGTTAAAGTTTCATCTTTTTATGTTGCGTTAAGTTTCTTTTAACTGTGAACCAGCGAAGATTACAGGAAGCTAATTTATGATTATTTATCCTTTGGAAGAATGTAGTCCTAAATTAT
>VOQK01024091.1:0-10267 GCA_015052645.1 Benitochromis conjunctus | reverse complement strand
AATTATTGTTAAGTCTTGTATGTCTGTCTTATTCCTCAGTATGGCAGCAGAGTAACTGTGAAGGTAATGAAGCTGATTAAGATGACTGATGACTGTCATTTTACCGTCATGCTGCTCTGGCTGTGTAAAACATCTCTGGAATAAACAGTGAAGCGGGATCATCATTATTCCACTTTCCCAGAAAGTTGTGTCAGCTCATGTGGACACAAGTGTTTTCAGTAGGAAAAACATTGCATAACTCATCCGAGTGGCTTCTTCAGTCTCCGCTGACTGAAGGTTTCCCCGAAAGGCTAGCTCTGTTGAACTTTGAAGTTATCAGCAGTAATGGGGGACACTTGAAAGTTGATGTATACCGTAAACGAACACATAGGGCTCAGTATTGAGGATGCGATTCACATCATGCACTGGAGCATAAACTTAGATGCCATCAGGATACAAACACCACCCCCACGGACACAGTGTCCAGAGAAGCAGAACACTGAATCAAAGAGGCCCAGATTAAATGTGTTTTCACAACTGGGAATTCATCAAACCGAGGAAGATGCGTAAAGAAGGCACCAGGCGATCCAGGAGAGAAGCACAGACGGTGCCTAAAGTGGAATTTATGGTTCATGGCATTGGTAGTCTGATGGCCCGTCTACCTGCAGTGAGCTCTGTTGTCAGATGAAGGCCGTTTATGTGGTGCACCCGGTGTGTGGGCCACTCTTGCGTGTGCTGCTTTGGTCTTTGAGTCAGTTGAGTCAGAGCAAAGATACAATATACAGAGAGATCAAGTGAAAACGAGTGTTAAAACAAGGATCGGGGCCCCCGGCCAGAGTCATGTATATAGAGTATTCTTTTTTCTCTGTTTCCTATGTACTAGTTAACACATTCACTTGGCAAGCTAAATGTTGCTGGTTCAATGCTAGTTGGAGACGCAAATTTGGAAAGGCATCTGCAGTAAAACGTTGAGCTACTGACCCCCTTGTGACAAAGAAATAGACAGAAGTAACTGCTTCTCCCTCTGGCTAAATGGCACAGCACAGCTACCTCATCACGCTAGGACACTGTTTTCTATTTACAGCTACAGTCCAGTGGCCACTCTTTCAACAACGAGTATGTGCACATGCTTAGCAGGAAGGAAAGCTGATTTGAGCAGAGAGTGAAGGGAGGCCATTTGGGTAAAATGGAAACAGCCATCTCTGAGCTGAACAGGGACCCCAATGGTGCATCTTTCACCATCATACAGTACGTGATTGCAGCCTCTATGAATAGTACACGAACAGTACTCATGACAGACAATTTGCATATAAACAATCATCAGTGATCTTGTGTCTCATTGTTGTACAATGGTGCTGGTTTTGATCGTTGTGCAACTGTACAGTTTTAAAGGCAGGGAAACCTGCGGTCAGCTGAGACTGAAGAACTCAAGAAGATTTGGATGAGCGATGAAACAATTCTCCAACCGAAAACTTTGCATTTAAATGAACTGATTTACCTTTTTGGGGTGTTATCTACCCAGATTACTGAGCATGCATCAAGCCATTATTCCACCCTGCTCTGTCAGTGAGAGAGAAAATGGCTTCATAGCATGTATGATTGGGTTATGGGTTGAATAGCTGTTGAGAACACGTTCATTCCCTCCCTTCTTGTTTTGTTACTAAAAGAGTATTTGGAGTTTTAGTAAGTAGTTAGCAATAAAGAGCATTACTGCAAAATTTCTTTCCTTCATCCAATATGAAAGCTAGTGAAAATTGAATGTTTTGTACTGCATGTAGACAAAGAAGGCTACTGGCTTCATGTGTAATGCTCTCAGTTCTGGTGCCATTTCTTTGGTAGCACAATGGAGCTGAACACATTTACTCTGACAGTTAAAGCAGAGGTGTTCGGGTTAATTGCAGTCAGCCGTCTCCCCTCTGACAGATGAGTCTGTCTGAACGTGGACTGTATTCAGCCGTAAAGCCACTCGTCTGTTATTAATTTTAACTTGTGCATTGTGGAAAGCATAATATGTATATAGAACTTCTGATCTCCTTAGTATACACATTTTACCACTAAAATAAAATCTGGTTACTTGTGAATAACACCCGTCTCCTCCTAACCCTCTCCTACTGCTTTCACTGACACTGCAGCACTGAAGACTGGAAATGTCTGAAATAAGTTAATTGGATAGATAATGACACCGGTTGGACTCTCACAGATGCATTTTCTCTTATTTCTGAGTACTTTGTTTTGCTGGATCCCACTCTCTTTGAGCTTGCTCAAAAAGAGGTCTTTTCAGTCTTTGAAACTTCTGGACTAAGTCAGCAATATTCAGTATCAGAGATAAAGAATTAACTTTGTTCTCTTGCACAAATGCTGATAATGACTAGCTTAATGTATTCTAACTTGTGCTACTTACAAGGTTACCATTAATAACTTTTTTAACCATTTTGAAGAACTGTCTATAATGTAGACTATATTATGTAAACAGTGTAGACTAAGGCATCAGTCACATTGGTCTAGGGACCAGTGGGTGACTGCCTGGGAACCAGCAGTTGCTAGGGATAAATGTGTGTTCCCTGACCAGTTGGTGAGCAGGTGAAGGAGATTGCATGTTGCTAATGGAAGATTTTTAACATGCAGCTACTTGTTAAGCTGTGTATGTTGGATATCCCTTAGTATTTATGGAGTTTATCTGTCCCTTTAGTGTTTCCCTGTGTTTCATTCCCCTCTGTTAAATTCATTTCTTGTTTTACTTTGCTAGTTGTCTCCTGTGTCTTTAGTTCCTCCTGTGGCTGATTGTCTAGCTGTCTCCATTTCCCTAATCACCTTGCGTGTATAAATAGTCCTGTCTTTCCCTCAGTCGTTGTTGCAGTGTCTGTTAGCCTGCCCATTGTGATTTTCCTCCGCGTTCTCCTGAGGTCTTTTGGATATTGTGCTTCATGGCATGGATTCTGTTTAGAGCTTTTATGGATTAGCCTAAATAAACAGCTCGTCTTTTGTTAATTTGGTCTGCCTCCCCCGTCCTGCACTTGGGTCTTAGCTTCTCTATTCAACAAATTGTGAGACGAGCCAGATTTGTTTTAAAAACACGCAGGCCACAAAGTTCATCACTGCTGTCATTTTGTTGAATAAGTTATTTTAATGCTAAGCTCTTCACTTTGCACTTGAAGCATTTCTATTTCTATGCGTTTTCCCTTCAGGGTCTGTGTAATCTAAAGTTGAACTACCCATTTATTCACTTGTCTCCAACCTAAGCTGAGATGTATGCTAATTTTGAGCGTGAACAGTTGTTTAATTGGAATTGCTTCCCTTTACAACAACAGTGTGACATTTCCTATATAATTTCCAGACACAGCATTCACTGGACTTTAATCAGAGTGGAAAAACACGTCAGCTCTTTGTCAACAATGTGAGGCAGAGTGTTAACAAGCATTTTAAGTGACAATGCCCTAAAAGATTGTCCTGCGATTTTACATACAATTTAATATTAATCAGGTATGGCAAATATATTTAGAAGACATGTATCTCTAATACCTCATTGAAATCAGAAATACTAATGAAAATGTTATGGTGATGTTAAGAAAGTTCATGCACAGCTCACTGAACACTGAATCACTTAATATGCACTGCGTTTCTGCAGTTGGTTTGTCAACTTTGCAAAATATTCTAAACTTAAATCATATACAGACATTCACAAGTCTCTGTCTTTTTCTGTCATCATCAGGGTGTTGGTACGGATCCCCACAGTGCCTTGGCTCTGCCATCCGACTCCAAGTGGCACAAAGAAAAAGCAGAGGATCCCCCGTTCCAGTTCCTGGACTCTGATGATATGACCATCAGCATAGGTAGAGCTGGACCTCTCTCAGGCAAGCCTCCCTTCATATACCCACATCAGCTGTTTTTTGGACTGCGGCTCTAAGTGCTACACTATTTGGAGCTGCAACCTTTCTTGTCTCCTTGTTTTAAATGCATGATTTTGTTGCAGTTGCAAAAGAGGTTCAGCCATTAGAAAGCAAAATTGAGAGAGAGGAAAAAAAGACTGCATTTGGTTGGCTGCCTGAAACCTCACCTGGCGCTTCTATGATGGCTACCTTTTTGCTGTCCTGTTTTTTCTGTTTCTCTTTTTCTACCTGCCTTATCTCACCACCTGTAATCCTCATTGGGTGCTCTTGGGACTTTAAATGGTGTTTTCATCTTGACAGCTCTTGGGAAATTATCATTGGCTGCAACACTAAACCTTCCTTTAAGCAATCATCTTTCCGAATTCTATTCCCAGTAAGTCGCTCATATAACGTACTGTCCTACTTGTCCACTTGTCTGAATCGGTTTATAATGGGAACGTTGTGCTGTCATTAACATAAATGATATTTTCCAATGTGCAAGACAGAAACAAGTCTAATTTTGTACTGTTTTGCAGAAAACATGAGTAAGAAACATTTACCAACATATCAAAAAAATATTGTAGCAACTGAGCAGTGATACCCACGTATGCAACTATCTAGCAAAGGTGGAAAGTTAATGAGCAAATAAATGCATCAAAAACATAACAAGGAAGGAAAATACACTGTCTGAGTCCAATTACAAAAGGTTACAGCAAACACCTGGTCATCCAGACGTGAACGTGCAACAGCCTCGACCTCTGGTGAATCGCTTTCAATTTAAAGATGATTTCACTGGTTCTGGCCTGATTTTGGATGTAGGTAGTTAATGTGAACGTCTGTGTATTTAGTTAGCAACCGATTTGTGAGCAGGCTAACACTGTCTTATTGTCGTTTTATTACTCTGTTGACCACCAAAGTTGTTTTGCGGGCCGATGACTGCAAGTGGCCACAGATCTTCAGCGCATCTTCAAAGGCACTTGGTCATAATAGTTTTGGTAGTGCCACAGTCTGCAGCCACTGTTTTCACTAGTGTGACTGTAGGATTAGTTAGAGCCCGACCAATATAGACCTTTTAAGACTGATACCCATATTTGGGGATTGAAAATCTGATATATTGGCTTTGTATAACATTTGTTACATGTAGTTACCTTTGAGTTCTTACTAGGATAATACAACAATACTCACTGCTGCTTGTTTATGCCGTGCCGGCTGTGCTCAGAGCAGCTGGTTATTGTGTTTGTGGCATGCTAAACATGCGTCTTGCCTACAGAGAAACTGCATTGGTACTGTTTTTGGTAATAGTAATAGTTTAGATAAATTAGCTTTTCATCACGTGTTATATTCTGTTTATTCTGACACTGAAAAGCTGTTAGCTGTCTCCCTGCGTTCTTATGAATTGTAAGCACAGCAGGGGCTCTGGCTGAATCATACACATTGTTGATTTCAAACCAGAGCAAATGGTGAAAATAAAATTCTTATGAGCTGTCGAGAGTCATGCTGCTAATTACAAGCCATATGTAGTTTTCTTCGGTGTCACAACGAACCCAATTAAGAAATAAATTATTATCAGCACTGTTTGTCAAGACTGTAACTCATGAAAAGTAACGGTCAGGTATTGGAAGGAAGAAAACAAGGACTTTTTAAAAATCTTAATTATACCCAAAGTGTTGATGCTGCATTTCATTGACTTTTTAAGAGGTATTGAGTTCACAACCTCCTGTCATTTATCATAGATCACTTCTTCTACAAAGGTTTTTTTAAATCATGAATTAGTTGTACCCATAAAAAATATAGTTTGTTTTCAGCATACAGTCAAACCAGCATTGTGTGCTGAAGCACACAGAAACAGCCTGAAGAGTAGGGTCTCTCTGCTTGAGTTATTGAGTCAGATTTTGATTGGCAGCTTTTTTGCCAGCTGAAACAATCCAAATCAAATGGGAAAACACGCCAGAGTTTGATTGAACGGAACCAAAACGTCTAGGTATCTTGAGTATGAGTATAAGAAACTGAAACATACCTTCCTTCCATACAATACAATGTAACCCAAAGGGCCTGACTCAGGCCTGACTTCTTTATAAGATTAAAAAAGAAATGTATAAAAATAGGCAAAGTTACATTAACGTAAGAATTCAACAGCTTTTCGGGTAAAGATAAAAAAAAAAGTTTGATATAATGAGAGAGGTCCGGCAGATATTGGCAGTTTTAAATTACCCACATAACAAGAAGCTTATTCAAAGCTGAGTTCTTCTTTTTCCAGCCCCGCTCTTACACTCATCTAATAATGGTTGAATCTGAAAAAGAAAACAAAAATCTGGGATATTCTTAGGGTAGCACAAATGTAACGCCTCATTTTAACTGCATGCCAGCAAATCTAGCTGACTAATTAACAAGACAACAAAACTGGCAGTGCCAAAAGGCATTGATTAAACACAAAACATTATTTCAAATTCCGAGACAGTTTTTTATGGAATATTAAGCTGTGACTGAAATGTTTGGAAGAGCAGTAACCTGCATGTGCTTGCTTTAGTGCTATAGTCTTGTCTAATGCAACGCAGCATACCCGTTTTAGAGAACATATTTTGACTTGTGGCAGCACCAGAACTATAGGTACCCCAATAAAACAAGTGCCACCTCAGTGGGTCACCATTAACATTGGCTGGTCTTTGAAAATTGAACAGTGCAGCCTGTATTCTTATTAATTCAATTCAATTCAGTTTTATTTATATAGCGCCAAATCACAACAGCAGTCGCCTCAAGGCGGTTATTAATTACCACACTGTCTTCCCTGCCGACGCACACAACTGAAAAAACATGTTTAGTTTTCACTGTTGAAAGGACAGATGTTGGGTACCTAAATGGGTGCTAAATATGTTAAGAAACAAAAAGTGACAAAAGTGATAAAACACTCAAAAATGACAGTGAATCCCTGCTTTAGTCGCCAAGTCCACAGAACAACTAATTATATATCAAGCTACCTTCTTTATGACTTATGAATCAGTTAGTTTCCCTCGTGGCTTGCCTGAGAGCACTGAAGTCAGTCAGGCAGTACAGTAAACAGAAAGGAGCATAAGACCAGCCCCCTTAGGGATCAAAGTGCTCTAAGTCACTGCAGGCTTGACGTGCTATTCAGAATGCAACATAGCTAGTCTGCAGTAGAGAATTATAATTCCTTCGTATTTTGCTTTCAAGGACACAGACTTTCTTCTACTCAAAAGTGTTATAGTGAGCAACAGGCTTTCTGAATGTCTTTCAAAGTTTTCTTTTGACATTGACTGCCTTTTTTCCCCAAATTTTTTAAACACTGACCTATGAATTATTCAAGCATTGAAAACAGGCCTCTAACTCAATCAGTTTTAAATGGTATCTTTTGGAGTTTGTTACTGTCATTGTGTTTGCAAATAAATAAATGTGGTCTTTAATTGAATCTACAAAAATACCAATTATAACACAGTTTGACAGGCATAACATAGTTATTTTACACCAACAAGGTTTTCTTAAAGAGCTATTAGCTAAAACTTCTCAACATGGCGTCCACTGTGTACTTAAAATTTGAAGAAACTGGTGGAGGCCTAAAAAAACTACAGAAGATGAACTGTATCTGAAAAGAAGAGAAAACCCAGCAAAGACCTGACACAGGACCTGAGGGATGCATCAGGCCCTTCTGTTGGTCCATCAGGTGTCTACTGATGATCAGAAATCATCTTACTCAGTGGAAGGATGGCTGATGTCAAGAAACCATTTTTAAGGAAGAATGACAGGGAGAAAAGGTAGAAATTTGCTAAATTACACAAGAACTAGACTGAAAATCAGTGTCAACAGGTTTGATGGAGAGATCAGGGCTGCAGCTAAAGATTATTTTGGTAGTCGACTAATCTGCCACTTTTTCTTCGATTAGTCAACGGTTATTTCAATAACTCTCATCTCTGCTTCCTGTGGGCATACCCCATGTTCTAGGCTCGAGTACCTCACCTGCTCAGGTCCACCCAACTGTGAATATCACCTGTTGTCTCATCCCACAGCAAATTAAAATAATGACCCAGGAAACATGAATTTAAAAATAATCAGATCTACTTTTTACATCTCTCAATAGGACCGTCAGAATAAAAATGAAATAAATCAAAATATTACTTAACTTTAAGTTTTAAAAAATCTTTAACGCCATCTTCTATCAGTTGATGTGACGTCATGTGGTTTGTTGGTTGGTTGCGGCTACTGGACTTGAATTAGTTTATGTTAGCTAACTAGTGA
Organism: Benitochromis conjunctus; assembly: GCA_015052645.1. Taxonomy (NCBI): domain Eukaryota; kingdom Metazoa; phylum Chordata; class Actinopteri; order Cichliformes; family Cichlidae; genus Benitochromis; species Benitochromis conjunctus. The sequence continues at coordinate 2,174 of VOQK01024091.1, read as the reverse complement.
CAGAATCGATAATGTAAAGGGAAAAAACAAACTTTACAAACAAACATACTTTTGCATTTCACTCATTAGCCTACAAAACTGAAATGGTGTTCGCTTTACAGCATTACAAGCAGGTAAGCTAATGTAAACATTGCTGTACAAACATAAACAAGGTATCGACGCCACTCACTAATATACCTCCTTAAAACTGACCCGCTCAGAGTTGACGTCACAGCTCCAGGGTGTCGGCGGTTTAAATGCTCGTTCACTGCAGTAGTGTTGTCGTGGAAGGAAAGCTTTGCACAGACTGCATTTAACCTTGTTTGTTTGATGTTATATTCTTTTACATTTATCACTATCTCCATTTCCATTTTCTTCCTTCCTCCTCTTTTGCTGTTTGTAGTACATTCTTCTTCTTCTTAGTATTGAGTGCCGTCTTGGCTGGCGGTATGGGCGATACTGCCTCCATAGCTTCGAACATGTAAAACACATTTACGTGATATTGGTAAATGATGCATCGAATCAGCGTCTACAATAATGTAGTCAAGGTCATCGATTATGTTGACGAATCGTTGCGGCCCTGCAGCTATTATACCATCACACCACCATATACCATTATGGGAGTCGGTGGAGATTGACTCACTTTTGAAGTCGGCCTCAAGTGTCCAGTAGAGGAGCTGCAGTTTTTGTTGCTAACTCTTGGGCTTCATTTTTGCTTTGTTTACTTGCTGTTGCTTAACAAGGCAATGCTGTAACAGTGATTAGTTGTCACCAAAACAATAGCAGAAGCAACCTTTCCTGTCTCTCTGAGGTTTCTAAATGCGAGTACGTTTCCAGTAGACACGATGCTGTAAAGACGATCCAGGAAATGGCACCGATTGTGTGCAAGCCATTCTTAGACACTTGGTCAAGGTGTCAAAGGGAAAGGCGTGTCTGTGGCTCTTCTCTCTTTCCTGTTCCAGGATAGAAGACCGGGCGCGGCGGAGGCAGTCGGGAAGTCTGCCTAGCAGATCCTCAGAGACACCACTGAGACACGAGCCAGACGTGTCCCCACCCCCTCCACATTCCTGTTATGGTCGCACTGCTCCATGGCAATCATGGCACTTAGATTTAACGGAGGCCTGGCATTAACATCCAGCCAGTGCAAGTCCATACAAGTACCTGGAGCTGTATAGCATCTTGAGTGTGTTGCTGTTACGCACATGAATGCGTTGTGCCCTTACATCAGCAGGTACACAAATCAGATAGCAAGCGAGACAGGATGGGAGAGTTCCTATTGGCATGTTTAAGCTTTACTGGGAATGTTGGCTGCGGCTGATTCACTGATGTGGGAACAGGGTGGTTTACCGTAGAACACGTTTTTGTTTTTTTGTCCCAAGCCCCCTTGTAAAGGTTGGCTCTTAGTTCCTAAACAGTCCTTGCCCTTCCTTTTAAAGGTCCTGTGTCACCCTATTAAAGCTCGGGGCACACTAACACAGCACAAACTCTGTGCTTTCAGGCCTATTCTGTCTGTCAGTGTCAGTTTTATTTTAGATATCATGGCTCCCAGAGTTTAAATAAACAATTGCAGGGTCAAAATCTACTGGAAGCACTTTCAATATGATTTGAGTAATTCGCCTTTTCTCTGCTCAGAGGTCGGAGTGAACGCTCGCAGGCAGTTTGAACCCTGATAATAACTGCTTACACTTTCACTCTCAACGCAAACTGTCAGCAATGATTTATATTCCAAATACATTTCTTGACATAATTTCCTCACATTGTCCATGTGGAACGTCGTGTATTTGAATACAAGTCGGAACGCTGCTTTTCCGCCCTCTGGTTATGTTTACCCTGTTTAGTGAAAACACATTAAAAGCTTGTAATTTTTTTTATAAAATGCTGTGAATGAATGCAAAGCACTGGTCTCATGGTTATTCAGAGAACTTGTGTGTTCACAGTGGGCTTTTGGAGTGACGCTGTGGGAGCTGATGACTCTGGGGCAGACCCCCTACGTTGACATTGACCCTTTCGAGATGTCGGCTTACCTAAAAGATGGGTACAGAATAGCACAACCAATCAACTGTCCAGATGAGCTGTAAGTTGGGCCACACACACACACACACACACACACACACACACACACACACACACACACACACACACACACACACACACACACACACACACACACACACACACACACAATGTGTATTTAT
>VOQK01024084.1:0-12143 GCA_015052645.1 Benitochromis conjunctus | reverse complement strand
CTCTGAGCCCCTCCCGGATGGCCGAACTTCTCACCCTATCTCTAAGGGAGAGTCCAGCCACCCTCCGGAGGAAGCCCATTTCTGCCGCTTGTATCCGCGATCTCGTTCTTTCGGTCACTACCCACAGCTCGTGACCATAGTTGAGGGTAGGGACGTAGATCGACCGGTAAATTGGGAGCTTCGCTTTTACACTCAGCTCTCTCTTCACCACAACAGACCGGTACAGCGTCCGCATCACTGCAGCCGCCGCACCGATCCGTCTGTCGATCTCCCGCTCCCTTCTCCCATCACTCGCGAACAAGACCCCGAGATACTTAAACTCCTCCACTTGGGGCAAGAACTCGTCCCTGACCCGGAGTGGGCACGCCACCCTTTTCCGGCTGAGGACCATGCCCTCGGATTTGGAGGTGCTGATTCTCATTCCCACTGCTTCACACTCGGCTGTGAACCGTTCCAAGGTGAGCTGGAGGCCATCGGCGCGATCCCCGGCTACCAAGACTAGCATTCGTATATATTAAGCTTTATTCAATTATGTTTGCTTCTAGGGACATGTCTTTTCAGGGGAATGTCTTTGTTGATGATTTGTGCCACCTAAAGATTTTACTGCCAGGAGGCTGAGGGGTAGCGCTGGTGACCCCCAGGATTTTGAATACAGTTCATTTTCTGCTGGTGTATCATCTCAGAGGAAAATAATACATGCGTGTGGTGCTGTGGCAGGCAGGACAAGTATCCCAATGCAGAACTCAAGATGAAAAAAATCATAACTAGAACTAGAAAGAGAAACTTATGAATATGAACTGGAAACTTGGAATAAAACTAAGATGATGAGGAGCACTAGGAAACATGCAGCAATGAGGGTACGACGCAACAACGGACAGGGGAAAACACAGGGCTTCAATACACCATGGAGTAAGGAGGGAATGGGAAACAGGAGGGAAACACAGCTGGGAATAATCTGACATACATGTAGAATCATCTAGAGGTGTTGTGTATGTACCCTAACACAATCCTGCTGTCTGTATAAAATGTCACATTGTGTATTTTAATGTCTATCTCATCTGACCTCAAACATTTCTACTGCAAGCATAGCACTGTGTGTGCAGGGCGAGGTGCGAGTTTGGACTCACAGCTTCAGAATACTAAACTGTGAGATTAATTACAATCAGAATGCTTCAATGAGTAAGAAGCAGAGCTGAGATAGTTCATTTCATTTACCTGGCATGGTTGTTGCTAAGTTTTAAAACGCACCTGGTTTCTGGCACCAAGGGAAACAAAATAAACAGGTAGTAAAAGGAACTTGTATTCAGAAGTCACGTGATAAACAAAAGGCACTGCAGTGGAAGGAGATCCACATTTTAAATTTAAAAAAGAGCGAAATAACACTAGTCCACAATAGGGGAAGAAAGTAACCAAACAAAGCCACCTGGAGACTGGAGGGAGGACGAGGAAATAATATGAAACAGAGATGGAGAGGAGACATGCATACTAAGTACACACCAGGGAGAATGATAATGAGAGACAGGTGAACTCAATCAAGACAATAATGAGTGCAGGAAAAGAAACAAAAGCTGGGAAAAAAACACAGCAAGACACGTGAAGACTAACCTTCAAATGAACTAAACTCAAAGAAGGACAACGTGCAGCGAAGAAGCATTTGGGAGGCAGAAGAGAACTCGCCTGCCTGCAAGAGGAAATCTCATCTTTGGTTTCCTAAATAGTAGTTCTTAAAATATCTCCAGACTGCTGACATTTCTCCTCCTCCACCTACGTGCAGAACTGCATTAGCTGCTAACAGTTCATAGGTACCAGAAACTCGGCAGGTCTTACCCAATTTCAAGTGAGCTGAGCTAGCTTTCTGTTGCCACTCCCTTCGGTATAGTTCACTGCGAGGCTGGTGCCGGCCTTTCACTGCCATTGCCATTTGTCCACTGAGCTGAGCAGCAGCTTCGGTCCATTTAAGCCGAGTGGTATGGGTTCCTGACAGCTCGAAAAACTCATAGTGGGATTGAGATAAACTGCTGGGAAAATGGCCAAAAAGCACACTGAATAGCTTAATTTTAACACTGGAGAGTGGACTGATTTAAAGATGTTGCACATTTTACAGGATCTGCATGCTTCAGGCAGGCGGAGCTCTTTACACGGTTCACAGGCAACACAGGAAAAAGATAAAGAGCATCAGTGTGCAGCATCTCCTGACAGGATCAGCTTTAGCGGCGTACAATTGTGCATTAAAGTGAAATCAAAAGGGAAACTCTGTTTATAAAACGAATGTTATCCCACAGCAGACGCTCACTGAGCAGAACCTGCAGCGTTCTGGTCGGTAAGCTTCCGCTCTCACCTCAGCTGAGCACTGACCTGATTTGTAAACCTAATAAATTGAAATTTCAGAACCCTGGGTACTCTGCAGCAAAGCACGACTGATTTATTGCCATATTTATGAGATATGAGAGCATAATGCTAAACAAAATTCACTCTGTGTTGCACTGAACCTGGTGTGCCCCTCAAAAGAGCAAAAGCTTGGAGACGTGGGTGTAAAAATCCTGCCTGACTCAGGGACGCTGGCAGCCAGAGAGACTGAGGCTGGATTTAGTGGTTCATTTGTTTTTTAACCAGGGAGAAACAAACAGGAGGAAGGATCTCACCCAACCACCACGTCTTTTAAACAATGCAGAAATGTTATCCATTTCCAAAGATGCCTCAAAGCTGAGCAGGAGCTAATCTGCTCTGGGACATCCTGGAATACAGAATAAGGTAAAAGTCTGCTACTGTAATCTTTTTGTGGTTTTCACATTACACTGGGATCAAGATGACATGTCAGTTCACACATCACGTAAATACCACTTTAGTCTTCTGAAGGAGGTTTGTGGGTTTGGGAATTATAACCCTGATGATGTCAGACGCTATGTTGGCTCAACTTTCCAATCCAAGACATCCTGACAAAAAATATACGATCTGGAAAGTGTAGGAATCCATTTTTGGGGGAATTTTTGTCACGACGCGGGGTGCGCCATAGTGTTTTGTGAGGTGGACCCAGGAGCACACACAAGTGAGGAGACGGAGTTGCAACACAAGAAATATCAGACCTCTTCAATATAAAACAGGAAACCTGAGACAGACATGACTATATGAACACATGAGGGGCCCGGAGACTAAAACATAGGGGGAGAAGACACAAGGGGATCTAATAAACAGAAACCTGAACTAAGCAACCTAGAAGCTAACTAAACACACAATGGATAACAAAATACAAGGAACCAAAACCACTGGGTCACACGACCATGACAATTTTGGCCGATTTCACCAGCAACTCATTTGATTTCTTGGCCCTAAGATGTTGGAAGTTTACAATATATATCTATCTTCCCGCTCTGTCCACCTGCCTATTCTGACCGGTCGTGTTTTCCAGGTAGCTGCTTGGCATAGTTGGGACGCTTGTTTTCTTAAACCTGGTGCATCATCTGGCATGTCAAGTATTCAATACAATAGTAACAGTAAACCAATACAGGTATTTTAGTCCATCTCTTGCTCTTTCTCCTTCTAACCAACTCTTCTTGACTTTTTGGTTTGCTAGACCTTTGCTCCACCCAAACACCACAGCACTCATTACTCTGTCCTGTGCATGAATCACAGGTCACGGGTTCAGATGTAGGACGAGCAGCATCTTTGTTACAGTAACACCTTGTCTGAGGCCAGCAGCAAAAGTTCAGGCACACACATAATTAAGGTCATGCGTTCAACCGAAAGAACCCAAATCACATCAAAGAGACAAATGGTGAACGCCTAAAAAGGTAAAAGGTTAAAAAGCAAAAAAGAAAGAAAAAGGTTAACCAGGAGCGAGTGTGAGAAGCTAATATGGGAGAAATCTTGCTTTCTGAAGACAGTGTGTTGCATCATTGCAACAAGCAGGTGCACAGCAGAAGCAGTGTGGGGACAAATCTGAGGTCAGAGCTGTCGTTGTGCGGCGAAGGTGTGATGCTGCAAAGATGCATGCATGCATGTGCTGTACCAATGTCCCAGTAACCACTGAAGACGCAGACATGGCTTTGTTTCTGGAAGGAAACAAGAAGAAATGTTTTTATTATTATTATTTACATTTGTTAGACAAGAGTAATAGATTACACGGATTGTATCGACGCTGCTGGACAAACCGCTCCTCGCAGCTCTGTGCAAATGACACCTCCTAATATATTCTGTAAGCCTGCATCTGTCCCCAGACTGCTGCTCTAGATAAGTTCGTTCTGTTTCAACTTGCCTTATTAAATCGGCTAAAAATAAAGTGACATCTCAGTTCCAAAACACCGTGCAGGCTGTAACACAGGCGTGCGAGTGATTGACTTGTAGAGGTGGAAACCCAGGTATCTCCCAAGCATTAACATACCGCACTGTCTCACAAACACATGCACAGATATTAAGCTCTTCTGTGTTATTTAGAGAGGGCCACTAAATATTCAGTGTAAGCGCTACCCTTGCCACAGGCTGGACACACAGACACAGTAATGTAAGAAAACACAAACACACACAGCTCCTGATAAAAAACAGAAGCTGTGATTGACTAAAGAGGTGAAAGAGAAAATTGTTTTTTCCTGTCAGACAAATCTCAGGAGAAAACTCCTCTCTGAATCCTTCCCTCGCCTCCTCACCACTAATCTCTTCCCTTCGTCTCGTTCTCCTCTTTTCACCTCTCAGGAGGTTTTAGTGTTTTGCTCAAGGACACCTCAGCATCAGGAGCGGTCGCCTACGGCAGCAGTCATCAGGCGAGTCAAGAATACAGGAAATAACACACACGCCTGGGCGCGCGCACACACACACACACCTGTTCAGCTCATTAAGCCCTCCCACTCTGAGAGTCCCTGTATCACATCATCAGTTATCCATTACGCTTTATTAATTTCGCGACACCTTTCTGTCTGTGGGTGATGATCACAGTGGGTGCTTCGTTTCCTTTGCATCACACTTGTGAGTTGCAGTTGATCGTGTCGAGGTGTGTGGGCAGCACCGGTGATCACATTTATCACATGTGCTTCAGTTTTGGTAAGTGAAGCAGTGTTGTGTAAGTCTCTCTAGGATCTCTAGTTGTTTTTTCTTGCTTTCACGACTGAATCACAGATGACACGCTGTAATTCCTGGAGATACCACCTCTGGGCATTCTGGGGATAGTTTTGATTGGACTGGTGTAGTCACACACAAAACTTGGTGCCTCTAGTGACTCTGTGTGGATGGATTTCAATCTTGTTTATTTGTGTAGAGCCATCACAGCACCAAATGACTTCAGCAGTCGTCTCACGGAGACCCAGAGTAGCCCCTGTTTAAAGTCTCCCTCCCATATTTGCTCCGTCTCACAGACGGAGAGTGAATACATTTGGGAGGATGTCGTCCTCTCGCCCATGTCAGGATGCAGCACATGAATCATAGAGAGAGTGCTAGGACTCATACCTGCTGGCTCACAGAGTGGCACACACACACACACACACACACGCACACACTTACCTCTCACCTGTGCTGTATAAATTATTCAGTGTGATATGAGAGAAAGGTCTTCTTTAGAGTGTGAGGCAGCATTTACACCTCGACTTCAACATGTGATTGTCAGAGTGTATTTTTCTTTGTGTGTCAGGGGTGTGACTCCTGTGTGTGTGTTTCTGCACACACTATTGCGTGTGCGTGGCACGATGCAGATACCTTGAACAAAAGTAAATGCAGATTTGTTAAGGTCGATATTTTGATCCACATATACCATGTGTGTGTGTGTGTGTGTGTGTGTGTGTGTGTGTGTGTGTGTGTTTCAGTCATTATGTATTCCACCCGTGGTCACAGGAGGCAGGTGCAGCCTTAGGTTGACTTTACCTGTGACACATTTTGAGGCTAACAGTGAGCAGCAGCAGACGTTTTTAGATCATGTTGTCATGTGACATATACAGACCGCATCATGTTCCCACACACTTATTTAACATTAAAATGAATGTGGGCTTTGCTAAATGAGGGCAGTTGTGTTGTTTTGATGACTATACATACCCGCTGTGATGCCCATCATCACGGTTAGCATTTTGGCCCCACCACGCTGGTGTTTTGGAGGCAGAAATGACCATATTTGGATAAGAGAATGGCATGCTAATTTATCAGCTAATGCTGGCTAGCTTGGTTAGCAAGCTCAGTATATAAACACAATGCACAAATAAGACAAAATGATTTCCCTTATGAAAACTGAAGCACAACCTCCTTGGTGTGTCTGTATCGCATGCCAATCGACAATTCTAACAACACAATCCATAAAAAACCGTGCAAAAGGTGCCAACAGCACACAGTGAAGTAGCAGAGGTGCGCCTACTGATCAGCTCCAAAGGGGCCCTCAGCCTAGCTCCAGCATCCGAGACGATTAAAGGAAGTTAAAGCACATCTACAGGCTGTTTTTGGCCCCTGTGGATACTTTCCACCTTCATAACAAGTTTGGTCTGTTCTCATAAACACTCATGTTAAAAAGCCCAACATTACAGCACATTTCAACATGCTTACAGCGTTCACTCTACAGCTTCATAATAAATGTGTGGACGGGGTTATTTTTAACTTAACCGTTTAAATGTTAAAGGTATAAAGTTGCGAGCTGCTGCTGCTGGCTGTCTGTTGAACTTTGCCTCAGTTAGTGTCAGTCACAACTGGACCTCTCTGCCATGTTCGTGCCGTCATTCTGGGATTTGAATTAGTCTCCTTTGACTAATAAAATAATGCAACTTGTTTTGCAGTTAATTGTACTAACAGCACATCCAGTCTGCACTCCAGTGCTGGTAGGTGAAATTCTGGTATTTTATCTGTAGGTTATTTTGTTCTAATTAGTGGATATCTGTGTCTCTGCAATGCACCAATATAGTCTGTGGATACGCCTTGTTAGCACAACCTGTTTGCGTTAGCTACTAACTATAAATATGGTCACTCCAGATATTAAAAAACAAACAGTTTTTTAATTATTCACTCACTTCATGGTTTAATTGCTTGAACTGGGATTAAAATGAACACATTAATCATGTAAGTAGTACAGCACAGAGTTCATGTTAAACGAATGTAACCTTTCAGATGACATGAGCACAAATGTTTGCTATGAATGCGTCCACATGGAGACTTATGTCACTGTCACTGTGGGCTTTGATTAGTATGTGGTCAGGTCTTATCACATCTTAGTATCGCCTGCTTTTTGTTAGCTTGTCCTGATAAGGGTCGCCTGTCCATACATCTCCACTCCCTCCCTCCCTTTCAGCCATCGTTCCACAACCAGTATATGTATTCATGTATTCCCAGCTCTTGCAGTGCCAGGACTGCTCTGTTTGATCTCCTCTGTGGCAGCCAAAGGTCCCTGGGCTCCCTCCTTTGTTGTCTGCCTCCTCTAACTGAGATCACCCGCAAACTACAAAACCTTGCTTAGCAGACGTCCGCGTCAGTGCTGGACAACATGTTGGGGTTAGGGTTATTATTCCAATCACTTTACAAGCCAGGATGACGGCATAAATAATGATGGAACTCAGACAGGAAGCTGCAGAAAGCACCTGCAGATCCCTGTAACCGATTTACTCTCCAGCTGCAATCCCTGGATATACTGCACAGTCTAGTCTGGGCTTAAAACTTTAGATCACTCTCAAACAGGTGAAATGTGTCTCATATGAAGATCTCACAGGTGAGCAGAGAGAAAGAGCTTAAAGGAGAACCTTTACGTTCAAAGGGGAGACGGATGAAGTGGTTCAGCATCTGATCGTTTTCCTCTCTGTGTTAGCTGGAAGATGATCCAGGAGGAACTATATGCCATGAGCTCAAGGATGTGACTGAGAAGACCATTAACTACAGATCTTAGATCAGATCTGAAAGACATTGAGGAGAATGTGAACTTGACTTCCTGTCTGACAGTTAGGATTTCTCGTCCTTTAAATGGCTTGGAGGCGTGTCCTTTTATTCATCTCTGTAGTTTTCCTGTATCCTCTGTGTTTATAGGACCCTGATGTTTTGAGAATACAATGTTAAAGCTTTCATGTTTAATCACGAAATGTAATTGTTACACTAGCAGGTATCAGACCAGGAAAAAAGTCCTCAGCATTACTTTAAAATGACTTTACTTTAACAGACAGCCCTATTGTGCTCTGCTTCCTTGCCTGCAGTCATTTGTAAGAGATGGCAGGATATTTTTCTATAAAAGCTGACACTGTTACAGCTGAAACGAGCACAAAAGGCAGAGCGGCGGGTAAAGAGAGGCTCCTGTACCCAGCACATCTAACTGTCAGCCTCGTACCTGCCAAGTGTCCTTGAGCAACACTAACAAAAACAACACAAAACTCCTGACTGATAATTCACAACCAGCTTCTGCATAAAGCACAGCTGAAAATTGTAGCTACTAAATTTGGCTCCAGACTGACACATTGTTGTGGGGATACCACCCTCTTAACGTTTATTGATCTTTCCACCTCACGCAACGTTGCCCATCTGTCCAGGTTCTCTTTGTAGTACAGGAAACCAGGTTTGGCATTGATCCTGGCTCTAAACATGAACACAGTAAGGCAGGATGTCAGCCCGAGAGCACTTTGCACTGTTGGATGTGGAATGGTGGAATGGTGATGTTGTTCCCCACCACTGTCTTCAAGATGGTGGGGCAAATTGGCAGCTTTCACAAACCAGTGTGCGCTCCTATGTATATTTAATTTGTTTAATGTGTTAGAAAACTTTATTTACACTCTAATTAATGTATATTTATGAATAGAATATTTTTTAAATGACTGCACGTTTAAAGGCCTGATTTTACCCGACTAAATATTCTAGTCTTTCCCACCCAGCACTGTTATCACAGTAGATGAAGGACGTGCGGCTGACACCGACAGCAGAATCCTGGAGCTCAGCTCTTATTTCAGGTGTTAGAGTCTAGAGTTTAGCTCTACCCTTCACTCCCATTTATCTCCCTTATTTTTTATTCATCTTTTATCTCTAACACGACGTCTTCCTGTCATATTCTTCTGGTTTTTCTGTTTTCTAATATCCTTGTTACCTTCTGCACTGATTACCACCTCCATCTCTCCATGTTTATTAGTCTCCTACCTCCTGCTCTGCCACGCTGCCTCTGTTGTCTGATTTGCAGTTTTTGGAAACCACCACAGCAATGAATGCCGTTATTGTAGAGCATCAATGTGCTACGTTTGGCCCTATGGCAAACAGTGATAAGATTTACACAGACGCAGACGCGTCGGCTCTGTTCTAGCCAGCGGTTGGCACAGCTATAAAGAATGCAGAGTAGCATATCAGTACTAATAGGAAAAGCTTAGCCCTCGTGGTAAACACTCAGTGACATATTTACATACACATAGAGGAGCTGGCAGTGTTATCAAATTGATTGGCTGGGTTTTAAAGGAATTTGAGGTAGCAAGTTAGATTCGTGCTGGAGACATTTAGCTTCCTGTGAAAACATTTCCCTTTGGCGAGCCTCTGCTGCCGATCGTAATAAAAGAAGAGAAAATAAAACACTAAAAGACATTAAGCACATGTTATTTTCAGTTCCAAGTACAGAATGTAAGCTCACCAGTTTCACAGTGTTGATATGCACACAAAAAGCTCATTGTGCCTTGTTGTTAAAGAGAACATGAATACACTGTCTTTCATCTTACGCCGTTATAAAGCAAGACTGTGTGTGTGAAGAAACTTCATCAGGGCAGCGGCTTGTTGACCCTGGGGCTTGTGGGTAAATAGCAGGATTTCTAGTAAAACCCAGCAGTATGTTTGAACATACTGATGAGTAATACTAGGCTTAAAATCCAGTATTCAAATTCAGTTTCTGATGGCACAAAGTTCTGCACATAGGTTTGAAGCAGCCAGGCTGAGCGACAGGTGAGACTAATCAGGGATAATGAGACAAAGGAGGTAAAAAGAACAATAAAAGGAGTAATACTCAAAAACATACAGAAAGTAAAGTAACCAGACAGACACAGACTCTAAGACACGGGTGTCAAACTCCAGTCCTCGACGGCCGGTGTCCTGAAACATGTGTCTGTGCTGCAACACACCTGAATAACATTAGTAGGTCATTAGCAACACTCTATAGCACTCGTCTGCATGCTGAGGTGGCAGCCATGTGATTCATGTTACAGCAGCATGAGTGAATGAACATGCCGTGATACTTTTAGAGGTAAATAATTTAAATAAATGTTTGAAATAAACTTGAGTAGGGTTGGGGGTTTTCACCTCAGCGTGCAGCTAACTTCTATGGAGTCTTGGTAATGACCTACTAATGTGATTCAGGTGTGCTGCAGCAGGCACACTTAAAAGTTTCAGGACACCGGCCCGCGAGGACTAGAGTTTGACACCCCTGCTTTAAGACATTAAAACTTGGCAGTCGAAGTAGGTTTGGCACAGTCAGTAAAATAAAAGTACTTTTCAAACCTAGCTTGAGTGACTGAACATCAATATTTTGGACATTTTTGCATCTTGATTACTTTTCGTGTGCACTGATGGTTTGAGGGACAAGAGCAGAGGTTCTCTTATTTCCTTCTGAGGTTTGTTGGTCAGTCACCTTTTCTTTTTCTTTTAGTTTGGGGAACGATCCTCCCAGGTGAACATCTTGGTCTAGCACCTGTTATATAACCTTTTCGTGTTAGCCGACAGGCCTGACCGTCTGGTATGTGTGAACATGCATCAGTGCGCTGGGATTAAGTCATATTCCACATCTGAATCAGTCTCAGTTTGCTTTTTAGTGACATCATGAGGGTCCTGGCATTTACCTGTGCCTCTCTGCAGAGAAAAAATAAATCACTAAAAATCAGGACAAACGTTACTGTTCATTTCAACCCATGAAGACAATCTGTTGAAGATTCCTCTGTGCTGCATTCACTTGAAGTTATTGATGTACATACAACACTGCTCACCTACAACTCTTTATATTACTCATTAAAATAAACTGACAGTTTCTCTGTTGCCTTAATAGAAGTTAATAACTTTGCCATTTTAATTACAGGTGTCAATGATTTGTCGTGAGAAGCATATTAGATAGTAAAGCTCCGACTTCCACATACGGATACAGGAAGTCTCAGGAAGTCTGTGGGCCAAGGCCAACTGGTGAGGATGGCAAGCTCTGAACATTATACAACCTCTGGTGGAGGACTCCAGTCATTATTGTATTCATGCTTCACAGGGGGCAAGGGGCAGCCAATCAGAAGAAAGGTTATTTTGAACGATGAGTCATGCAAAGCCATTTCATTAGAGTCCACGAATGAAAGTATGGAGGTTGGAAAGTCAGCTTTAACACTGACCTTTAACCCATGGTGTCCTAGTAAAGCACACTGGCAGCTGATATAACGTTAATATTAGTAACATACTTGTTACTTCATGGAACAAAATCAAAAACTCTGAGAAGCTGTGACGGGGTGGGGGGTCGCGATCAACTGTGTGAGAGTTTAGGAGTTGAACTAAAGAGAAAGAAAAGGGAAGTCGAGTCGCAGGATGAGAGTGAGTGCCGTCCAATCCACTGATTTCCCCCGAGAGTGAACCAACATAAAATATGGTGGTGCCTTAATTATTCATAGATCTTAACTGGCTGAGATCTTACCATTCACTGATGTGTGTGCTTCTCTGCAGTAGGAGTGCTGACTCACTTTTTGTGTATTTATGAGATGCAAATCAGAGCAAAGCCTAAAGTCAAATTGCAAGCTGGAGAGAGAGAATGAGGCTGAGAGGGAGTCAGAAACAAACAGAAAAAAGTGATTCAAAGACATAAACAAGAAGACCGCTGACCCCGTGCCTTACACGATCCAACTTCTGCAGCACAGGAATCTTAGCAGGTCTAAAAATTGTTTGGATTTGATCAAAAATCCATTGAGTAAAATAAAAGAATCATGGGAAAATCTGTCAGAGAGCTGCCATTGCACACTAGCAGTGCCTCACACCACATGTGATGACCTTAGGCTAATTAGAGTCAGAACTGCAAAGCTTCTCAAATCAAAGCCATTTTAAAGTCAGCTCTAAAGTTATATTACGGAAACATTAGAAAGAATTATGCCAATGACATTTATGAAAAACAATCTTTATCCCCAGTGATACAACGAGATGGGCAGCTTTTGTTTCCTTCATCAGTAAATGGGGACAACAGTGGAGCTTCAGAAAAGTCTGACGTCTGTGAGAAGTGACATGAC
>VOQK01024079.1:0-12962 GCA_015052645.1 Benitochromis conjunctus | reverse complement strand
AATGCCCATAATGACCATTTTATCCCTCCCAAAACCAGTTTCTATGTGTGTTTCATTGTCCTGTTGAGACACTCAGTTGTGTTTCAACCATCTAGATGTTGATTTGAGGTGAAGTTGCAGAATTTGGAGGCAGTCCCCCTCATTCATTCTTCCATTTACTTTGTGCAATGTACCAGTACCACTGGCTGCAAAACAGCCTCCATGCCTTTTGTCATTGTGGCCAGACAGCTCAATCTTTGTCTCGTCTGACCATGAAACTTTTCTCCAGACGGCATTTGTTCCATGTGGGCTTCTGCAAATTTTAGTTTAGCTTGAAGGTGTCCATTTTGGAGCAGCGTTGGCATCTCAGTCCATGGTGGTGTAAAACTGGCTTCCCTGTGGACAGTGATGCTGGTGTTCCAGTAGTTTCCAGTTCATGGCAGGCTTGAGCCTTGATGTTCCTCAACATCCAGACCAAATTCCTCAAATCTGATGATGACACTTTTGGTTCATTTTCCAGATCTTGGCAAAGTGGTGACACATCAGAATACCTTCTACTTACTTGTTTGAAAGGGATGGAATCTGCAGTTGTTTAGAAATGGCTTCAAGAAACCCTCAAACTTGTAGAAATCCAACGTCTCCTTCTTAGAACCTCTCAATTTTGTACAATATTGTTACAATATCCAATGAGTGCTCTCAAACAAATCCTTTTTTTGCTAGCAATCAAAGCTACCAGTTGTAGTCAATCATGATCACAAATGAGACAACAATGCAATGCTGTACAACCATTCCACCCTGGAAAAAGAACAGTTCAAAGAAATGATTGGAAGCCCATGATGTCCATGATGAGTGTTTGTAAACTTCTGACCACAACTGTAACTACATTTTTTTTTTATCATGTTAGGAACTGACTACTTTCCATTTCACATATAGTATGTGATAACATGTTTTTTTTTATAAATATATTATTTTATATCTCTTATTAAACTCTTTTAAAATGTAGCTCATTCGTGACTAAACTAGCAAAAATGAAGCTGATGGGATATTTGTAGGTGTCGTCAGATATGAACTAAAAATCTCTTTAGGCTTGGGAGACTGGAGGCAAAAACAAACGTTACACAGAAAAACCGAAACCACCAAAACCGTTTGGACTTGATTGTGAAAATACTTTGTTTCAGAACCTTTTAAGGTGGCTGAACATTTCAAGCCACATCACTTGCTCTTTGCCTGATTGCTGTGGGACACCAATATCACCGCCGCGAGGCTGTCGCATCACCTGACATCCCTCCATTTGTGGTTGCGATGTAGAGGAGAACGATGGTTAAAACGGCACCAACTGTGAACTAGTTACGGGAAAGCAGAAAAATCTGACTTTTAGTGAACCGGCCTGTGTGAGTCACCCTGCAGGATGGTTTGTGGTGGAAAAGAATGAAAGGTTTGTTATTTTTAGCTGCTGCCTGCAGGACAGAGACGGGTGGTCGACCTGTAACCTTTGTGTGCTCAGTGGTTAACACCGCCCCAACGATTTGTGTGCACACGAATTACTGTTTGCATAACTGTCTGACAGATAGAAGGCGTTTGTGTGTCTTTCTACGTGTCTGAGTGAGTAATTCGAGTTCAAACACAGAGTGCGTCTATGTATGTGTTTACATTTGCTGCCATTGCTGTACAGTATTATAACTTACAGAGTTAAACTGTAGGGAGCACCAGTGTTAGGTTTATTGGCCTACATGGGCAGTTATTGGTTTATTTTAGAAACTCGGAGTATGACGCTACAGTGAAGTCGATTATCTGTGTATAAAAACACAGTTTGAAGGTTTAAATATTAATAAATGTCTTTGATGATAAGAAACTAACAAGCTGTTTGTGTTGCTTTCACAGTGTTTTTCCTTCTTTTTGTATCAATAAATGTGTTAAATAGTGTCCTGCACTTGTGCTGAGGAGATAAATATGAAGCTAATGTGGCTCAGCACTGGGTTAAATAAATAAAAAACTTTATCTGCTGTCTTTTCGCTGCTTCTTCTCATTGATTTTGCTTAAGAATATCACAACAGTATGAAGTGATACTCTCATGCTAGCTTGGGTTCTTTTGACATCGTTTGGCAATGATGTATGGGGACCGTGGGTGTTACATACTGAAACTCATTTCCTCCACAGCCCACTGCTGTGACTGTACTGTTTTACTTTCAGAACCTGCGAGTGGTATAACGGCATCTCCTTCTTTGGAAAAAAGAAAAAGAACAAAAGAATAAATCTGTGACTAAACAATGCAAATATTTAAAGATTAAAATAGCTTCAACCAGTTTAACATTTGTTGTTTCAAATATTATTTAAATGACTCACTTGTGAGTCAAGTTTCACACCAAAAAAACCTGAAAGCGTGCAGTCAGTCAAACCTCACAGTATGTATGCTTTTACACTTAAACTGGATGTTGGGTTAATTTTTTTTTTTTTTTATTGAATTACCACATATAAATTAACATCATTAGAGACACCTTTGGTTTCCTACTGTTTTGTGTCAGAAAAGCTGCCGTGAAATATGTGCATCCATCCATTTTACTAACCCTCTGTCCAGTCAGGGAGACAAACAACCATACGCTTATTAGAATCACCAAATAACCTGAACAAGCATTTCTTTGGGCCGTGGAAGGAAAGCGGAGCAGCTGCAGGAGCGTCGCCATGCTGTTCTTTAAGTACAAATCAGGAATTACAACACAATGGATGCCTAAAATAATCCCACTATTTTCACCATCTACAGTCCTTTTCACAAGACTCTATGCAGTCCTGGGAAAAGCTAAGCAGACAGCATAATTCAGTAGTCTGTGGAACCGCCTTAAGCAACAACAACTTTAACGAATTGTTCTGTTTCACTTTTTCTGTCTGGAGGGATTTTGGCCCAGTCTTCTGTACAACGTTGCTTCAGTTCATTCACATTTGCAGGCATTTGTTTGTGCAGAGTTCTCTTAAGACCTTAAAGCTCTCTTTGACTGGGTCATTGTAACACCTTGATTCTTTTCTTTTTCAGTCATTTTGATTTAGATTTGCTGCTGTGCTTGTAATCATTTTCTTGGCTCAGCCAGGCTTTAGCTCTCAGACGGCCTCACAACACTTTGGTCTATAGAGGAGTTCATGGTCAGCTCAGGGTGTCCAGGTCCTGTGGCAGCAGGAATAAGCCCAAATCATCACCTACCACATCTACCACCGTGCTGACGTTTGTGTACCGATATACTGAGATAGATTTTTGTGCAAACTTGGAGCTGTGCGTTATAACAAAACATCTATACTTTGGTCTCATTTGTCCAAAGGACATCGTTCCAGTTGTCTTGTGGCTCTTTCAGATGCAACTTTGTAAACCTAAACCATGCTGCCGTGTCCTTTTTAGTGAGAAGAGGCTCTGTCCCGGAAACCTTCCAATCAAGCCATACATGTTCAGTCTTCTTCCTGCACTGTGTTAAGCAATTAGCATGCTAACTGATGCCTGTAGGGCCTGAGGTGTAGCTCTTAGATTTTTGTAGTTTTGAACAGACTGAGCTACGGGGAATTTGCTGGAAAGTGACCCATGTAAAGATTGTGGCAGAGTTTATAAAGAATGCTTCAGATCTTCTGTTTTTATAGAGGTGCTCAGACCAAATTACCTCATCAGTTAATCAATACATTTGATTACCAGCACCTCACTGCTACTTACCCTCTTAATTCCTGTGGAAGCAGTAAGGATGTTTTTCACAGGACTACATAGAGTTTTATTTTTATTAAAACTGTCTTTTGCATGTGGCTCGCTTATGTTATAAAAAAAAAACAATGTCCTCTAATTTTTCTGTAGAATTTCTGTTTTTCTTGTCTTTCTTTCTTTTTTTGTTTGTTTGTGTTTTTAGTTTATTTGTGTTTCGTTCTGAGGCGAACCATCTAACCATTTTTTCTTAGTTTCCACAAGTAACAATAACAGGAAAAAGTCAAGTAGCTCACTATAAATTTTCATTGTTATCAGTGACCCTGCTGTTATTAAAGCAAATAATTTGACTGCAAACACTGACCGTTATTATACCAAACACGATTGTTATCGAGGCTTATCTGGCGGAAACAATGTCCTTTTCTCGTGTACTTCACAATAAAAGCACTGGGCCGCTAACAAGAATTGATTTCACTCATTGCTCAACCTCCTTTTTGAATGTTTTAAGGATTTATTTATTCATCTACAGCGTGGCAGAAGTAACATATGATCAGGCCACCCGGCTGCTGAGTGCAGAACAGAGTTTGACTGCTTCGCCACTAGAGGGCGACCTTGTTTAACTTGATTTAAAAGTCAAAGCCATAAACTTACACATCTGCCCAGCTTCAAGTACATTTTTTGAAGGTGCTCAATTTCCCCACCTCTGTTATATCTGCCCCCCATACAACATACAGTTTCACATACAATCACACTTCCATGTTTATTCCCCCAAAGAGGCGAAAAGGTGCTCTGAATGTGTCACATGGTGGCTGGTGGGTGACGTGTTATGTAAGGGTTTGAATTTGTGAAAAGGGAGTATGTGCTTGTGTGGGTGTGTGAATGTCTGTGCCAGATTTTGCAGCAATGCACATCAACTTTCAGTACCTATGAAACCACAGCGTCCTACAGGTGCCACGTGCTCCATGAAGGCCTCCATGGTCCATGTGACCCCTTCTACTTCTGCAGGACCCTCTGCTCAGTATAAAGCAGTTAGGAGAGGTCTTTTTGTCCACATTTAAAAAGAAATCTTACACCTTTTGTAGCTTGAAAACAGCTGCAAACTGCTTTTTCTTTTTGCCAATGTTGATGTCGATTATGAAAACTTTATCAGATAAGCGCTGTGGTTAAAGCCACAAATTAGAACTTCAAAGCCTATAAACTCAAGCGCTTTCCTTTTAGTGTTATTTATATCTATGTGTCATTTACAAGCATGAATGTAATGTTGCTGCAGGCTGGGTGTCATCAGTCAAAGCATGTGACTATGAACAACATGTTTTTCTTAATATCTGTGCGATTGCGTTTGCATCGTGGATTTATCGTGGATACTTTGTTCTTCCTTTTTAATTCTCATTTTACTGCTAATTCTCTTTACTCTTCATAATTTAAACTCTAACACCATTTAACTGGTGAGACATGTTTTATTGTTTGTGAAGGTTAGTTTAGAAATGGTTCCTGTTCCAGACTTAAGTTCACCTAAACACGGGAGACTCAGGAGAAGTTCTTGGTTCATTTTTATAATAAGCGACTGTAGCTGGTTTCAGTCTGAAGTGAAAGGTGTCACTTCCTGCATTCAATGGATAAGAAAGTACATCACGTCTTTGGATGAGCCAAACGTAAAAATAGGGGGCTAGGTTTCATTGACTGCTCCAATCATGTGATTCTGCACACGGTGTGAGTAACCCAGATGATAGAAAGTGAAAAAATATGACATAAAAATGTCATGCTCTCAGTCCAAACTGTTTATGATTCTCAACTTATGATTATAACTTGAGAGTTAATTTCAGGTTAATTAGCAAGAACCAGCATGTAGCATGCATCTAAAACAAAAACATGTAAGTCAAACTGATAATGGGCTGGAAAGACTGCTCTGTGGTGCGGTGGTTGGCCCTGCCATCTCTCAGAAAGGATGTTATCTGGTCAGCTGGGGCAGTGTACTCGGTGTGCCTGTGTGGGTTTTCTCTGGAGTTTTTTGGGTTCGTTTCTGGGTACTGTGACATGGTTGTTACAGTCTGTGTGAAGGCCCTGTGGTATATTTTATTCCAGCACAGTTGGTGTGAAGCACCCATAATTTCGATGTACATGTACAATGACAGTAAAGGGCTATTCTATTCTATTCTATTCTATTCTATGGTATTATGACCCATGATGTACCCTGCCTTTGTCCCTCTGTCACCACACGACCTTAAGTTAACTAAGCTTTTTCAAAAGTGGATATCTCATTACAGCCCTATATTTTCAAGCTTGCAAAACCCAAAAACATTCGATATCATTTTGATTGTTTAATGTGATACCTTTCTTATAAATAACTTTCTTCAGCTTGCTTGTCAACTAAGCAAATATCCATTCAATTTTAGGCTAAATACATTATTGGCTTTAAAAATCAAAGGACTCCAAAGCGCTCTCTTCTTAACTTAGAAAAACTTGGGCGTTTTCATCAGGCTTCAAACAGATTTAACGTATGGTTAAACGTGAACAGTTTAAAATTAATGTATTTTAAATGTTATTTAGCAGACAGCGCCTCGATGTTCTTTCAGTTTTTAGCGTATATGTCTCTTCCAGAGAGCATTAAAAACAACATGAATCCAGAAAGCACTCCTACTTTACTAAGTCATTAATATTCAGTATTTTTTATTTAAGTTTGTCAGCCATGCTATGATGGCAGCATAAGTTGGTTTGTCCATTCCTTGTAGTAGCGGTATTAATGTTAATATTTACTAGAACATTTAATGAAGACCTACGTATTCTCACAGGCTTTCAGGTCACTTTGAAACCGGCTATAAGTCTGTTCGGTCTTAGTTTGTCTTGGTTCTTTATCTTATTGAATGATGTATGTATGTGTGAATCCAGGAAATTGTACAGATCTTTAAAAGTAGTCACATTGCGTTTGTAGTGATGAAAAAAAGCCTAATTTTATAGCCTAAAATAACATTTTAGGTATAAGGTCAAAAATACTATAATGGCAGATAGCTTACGCTACTACAAAGTTTGCAAAACAATAATAAAATCATCTAAAACCCACAAAATATCATCATGTGTGAAATTGTGTTGTTTTTTTTTTAAGTGATGCTTACAAAATCAGCACCGGTAACTGAGATGAATTTCAATATAAAAATCCCATCAAGTTCAAGCACAAGCCAGGTTTTGGTTGTCCAAATAATAATTTATATCATTTATGACTAATCGCTTTCCCAACAGCCTCAGCTGCAGATTGCATCTGGTTGGAATTGACAAATTAGCATTTAGCATATTAGCTTAGCAACCTGCTAAATTACTATCTGGATCTAGGCCCAAACATCTCGCAAAGGTTTCCGCTTGTGTAAAATAACCATCTTTCATAAGAAAGATGCACTAACTATCACACATAGCATTCTGTGATAATGGCTTTACGATTAGCCTGCAAATTATACTAGTAAGCTCATTTTTATAACAATTTTTGTTTCCTACAAAGTTTGGTTAGTGCAACATGGTAGTATCATTCTTTGTTGTGATGTTTCAAATATTCTGAGGTCAACAACATAAGACCTGAGTACTGCAGTATTGTTACAAAACAATGTTGTAAATATGTTTCATCAACTTTCTAAAAATGTTTTATAGTTCCAATTACATCATTACTCCAACTTTGATAGAAAATTGTGGGTGCAATCAGTAAAACACATCGTATTACTGTTTTATTACGTTGTTGCAATGTTGCACAATTGTCTCAGCGCAGTTTGGTTAGTTTGTCACAATAGAGCAATACAATATTGTAGCACAATATCACCATCAGGTGATAATGCAAACTTTCCAAACCCTATGAGCAAATGCATTGCAGCCATTGTGCAATGTGCTTGTAGTGTGGTTTTTTATTTTAGACACATCAAAGTATTTTGTTATGGTGTTATTTCCGAGGTAACTTTTGAAGTAAGATATAGTTTTCTTAGTGCAACAACAGCTGTGGGGATGATGAGGGGAAGGCAAACTTTATGAGTGACTTCGTCCTTATCTTCTTCTGGTGTGTGGTCCAATTCTACTTCCTGCTCCCAAATGCAAAGATACTCAAAGACCAGAGAAGAAGAGCTTCTTTAATCATAAACAACAGAGAGCAGCAATGCAAACACACACTAATTCAATCATAAATACAGTCAAAGGTCCTATATGCACAGGATGTGTGCAAAACTGTTACCTGTACAGGAAGCAAACCTATTACCTTTCCAATGTGTCATACACCACACACACGCACGCGCACACTTACACACACACATGCACCCGCAGTCTTTGCAGACGAAACAATGGTGGTTTCTCAAGTAGGAAATTTCACTTCTACAGTTTGATTTGATTTACAGGAATTCAAAAAGCACAAAACTGAGGACACAGTAACACAAACCAGTGAGATGACAGTAGATTTAAAGAAGAAACTGTAGCAAGGCTTTGCTCACACATCAGTATAATATGCTGATTATAATAAACGGAGCTTCACAGACTGATTTCAGAGCATTTCAGACATGAGGATCGTTGTCATAGATATGAATGTTGAACTCCTGACTTGGTTTTGTTGTCTTCCTCGGTTTTCCTGGATAACACACATGAAATGAAGTCAGTTAATCTTCTCAGGATCATGACACTGAATGTGCGCTGCATGAAATAGTATATTAACTTTCTGTGTAATTTTTATTTCTTTTTTCACTATTTGTCAGCTTAGACTGTATCCTCAGCAGTTCCTGTACGTAAAAACGCAAACATCTCACCTTTGCACCCTCGCTTCGACGTAACGCATATTAATATTACTACGGTGACAAACACCACGCTCCCAACAACACGGTACACGGATGGCCAGAAAGTGCCGGCAGGAGTTGTATTCACTGCAAGAAAATCAGAGGACATTTGATGTAGCACTGATGCAAACATGAGTGGTGGGAAACATAATGTTACCCATATGAGGCAAAGTTGTCCACGAAGCTGTGGTGAGCTTCACATCATCTGAAAAAGATTTGAGCTGTTTGTTTTCAGAAATCATGTCATAAATCAGTTTATCTGAGAAATAATGAGGATGTTGAATGAATTATTCAGTAGCAGGAAAAAATAAAATCATGTAGTCTTGAGGTGTAGAATGGATCACTGACCGTAGACATTGATGTGGATCCATGGACTCCTACTCCCTCCACTTTGACACCGATACTGACCAGAGTCGCTTCTGCGAATGTTTTGGAAGATCAAATAGGAGATTCCTGCTGACTCTTTTAAAGGTATCCACTCTGTTTTAATGTGACTGTCACCGCTGACATTGACAGGGACATCAGTATTGCCAGCTTTGTACCAGGGGACTGTTGGTGGTGTTTCTTTGCAAAAAATAATTGTGCAATTAATCTTAAGTTCTTGTCCAAGCGAGGCATTATAAACTGTGTTGTGGTTTTCTCTCATTTCTGAGTCAAAGTTGTCACCTGCAAAATTAAGAACAACAAAATACAAATAAAGTTTTTCAAAATCTATCTGAATTAGATCACTCTTGAAGCTTTATAGGTTTGCATGCTGCACCTGTGTCACCAAACAGTAAATTCAGGTTAGAAAGTCAGTCTGTGGTGTATTTGTGGTTTAAGCACGTTGCTGCTCTGGGGTCTGAGTTGGCTGAAACAAATTCTTTCAAATAAAACAGATTTAAGCTCAAACTTTGCCTGTTTGTAGGATTTGGAACAAAATGTTCACAAAGCGGATAAATATATACGTTTCCTTTAATGAGTCCAGTCCTTCAGTACATTATAGCCTTGTTAAAAGAATCATCACTTTCAGAAAAGTTTTTTTAATTGAGATGTAATATTGATTTAAGATTGCTACAGTAAGTGGATGGTATTAATAATAAGAGATCCAGAAAAACTCTAAAGATCGTCCACATGTGTGAACTAAAATCTGCAGCGTAGCATCAAAGACCACTTCACAGCGTCTTGTTCTGTCCTTCATGTTGAGGCTCTTTGAAGACAGAGGGTGTGAAGGTCAAGCCTTCTGGCGCATCTTAAAAAAATACTACAAAAGAATATTAGACGCCTGCTTTGGATTAACATTTAAGGTAAACAGTATATATTAAATCTTTTACAGCTGTTTTCTGCATTTTCCACCTGTAACAGTGCAAATATTAAACTCAGCAGGGTACAGACTGAAATGGAGCCATTAACAGTTAATAACATTTACTTACTCTGCGCATCCAGAATGAGGATGAGGACTGTGAAGATCAGCAAATAAAGGATGGTCCAGCACAAGTAATGTTTCATGGCAGACATTTAAGAAACCAGCTGTGTACGTGTGTAAATCCTGCATGTGCTCTGAATGTGACAGTGCATTGTATGTGGTTGACTTTACTTCCTGCTTCTGATTACAGGGGTCTTTGGACACATACTGCTGTTAGAGTTTATGCTTTGAAGGCTGATACACCCACCATATACCCACCACAGCACCAACACACCCTGGTGTAGTTTTCTTTTTTTTTTACTTTAGTGCTTTACAGGAACACAGACCGAGAACGACTCATTATCATGATCTTAATTAAAATGAGACATATGGAAAAAGCATTATGTTATTTAAAGTCAAATGATTATTACATCCTCTACTTCCAAATAAATCATTAAAGTTACAAGAGCTCATTAGTCACGTAGGTGGAAATCAACTGGATAGCTGACATGGTACAGACAGTGTGCATGACATTAAACCATCACTGTTATCAGAGGTACGGCTGTCGCTGATGTGCACTCACAACTGACAACCACTGAGAACTAATTTTAGTAGCAGATTAATAAACATTTGATAAACCAGTGAGGATTAATGGCAGGATGATTGTGTATATAGCACTGACTGAAAATTACAGCATCCACATTCCTGCTAATAACTAGCATGCTAACAGAACAATTGTGCTGCTGTTTTACATCATTTTGTAGCAACACTGGAGCTCTGCAGCACACAGGAATAAGATACAAACACAATTTTTAAAATACAAGCCATTTGCAAGAGAAAAAACACATGAGCATGTTAGCAAATCAACAATTCAACAGAACATCTTCTGTTAGTATGGATAATATTTTGGTACCCTCCTGCAAACCCTATATTTATGCATTTTAAAAGGCCTTCATGCATGTGGTACGTCTATGTAAATACCTCTCCCCAACTGAGCTTAGGTGTAGAGACTGTACTTCACACCTCTCAACCACCAGCTCTCATTGGCTAGTAAAGTACATATCCCTGTGTCATTAATTAGGTTAGAAAAAATTTGAAACAAAATTTACTTTCTGGAAAACTCTTTGGAGCACTTTCAAGGAGCTGAGTGTGAGAAGTGAGACTCATAGAGGTAGACTTAGTGGAACTGAAAGCAAGTTATTTATTATAGGCTGAAAGCAGGTTGTACAAAATGTTCAACTCAAAATATGTATTAAACACTCTGGTCCATCCTGTCAGTTTAACGCATGCAGAATTTGAATGCATCACAAACATGGGTAGATAATATATTTAAAGTCAACAAATCTGTAGAGAGCAAATAATATACAAAGTGCATTCCAGGGTCCTTAATTGTCAGAAATGATTAAGCTAGGCTGTTAATATGCATTTACATGTAAATGTG
Organism: Benitochromis conjunctus; assembly: GCA_015052645.1. Taxonomy (NCBI): domain Eukaryota; kingdom Metazoa; phylum Chordata; class Actinopteri; order Cichliformes; family Cichlidae; genus Benitochromis; species Benitochromis conjunctus. The sequence continues at coordinate 1,701 of VOQK01024079.1, read as the reverse complement.
TTAAAAAATGTCTGTTTCAATGCTTTTTTATTTTAACGTTGTCTTGAAATGAAATATCTCCTTCTGCTTATACTGCAACTTCTGCATGCCTGTACATTTTACATTTCGGAGAGGCAAAGCATGAAATGGACCTGGTGGATGAATGTGTCTGTCACACATTGTACTGTGATACTGGGTTGAAATGTAAAAATGAAACAGCTGATACACGGAAAACAGACAGTCAAAGGACAAGGGGAGACGCTGACTTTATATACATAGAAAGGCAGTTAAGGGAATTGGAGACAGCTGGGGAGAAAGAGACACAGGTGAACAGAATCAAACTAATGAGACGGGTAAGCAACACTAAACACAACACACACAAGAGACTAGCAAAATAAAACAGAGAATAGAAAAGAAAAGAACAACTAACACTTTGATGGAGAATAGACATAAAATAAACTAAAAAAAAGGAACAGAATACAAATAAATTATGACCAGGCAGTCAAGTAAAGAGTCCTGAAGGTATAGGTATAACAAACCCAAGCAGAATTAACTAAGAAGAGTACACAACTCAAAACTGCATGACTGCAACAGACCAAAAACATACAAATAACGGAAATTGAAAGTAGAAAAACTCAAAGTGCTGGGTCAAAAACTCCAGCGTCATGACAAGCTAATCAAATAAACTGGGAAATTAGCCACACATACCAACATCATTTTCTTGTATCATCTTGTAACTATGTTTATTTCTGCTGTAAACTTTGAGACAATCTCAAGTGGACAATTAAGAAACTGCAGGTTTTGGCACTGACACCATTTTTCAGCCGTGGAGATGACTGCTGATGGTTCACAGGCTGTATTTTGCACGTCGAGAGAATCTTTGCATCACCTGATAATTGTGCAGCTCGTGGTTGAGAGCAGCAACACAACAGAGCTGTTCTCCTCCTCCACCATGTTCCTGTCTCTCTCTGCCCACATGGATTGGTCAGTATGCCTGCTCGTTATCTCTTGATGATGTCAACTCATTGGGTTGCGATGATGCTTCCCTTGTTACATCTCCGAAGTCACAGAGCAGAGGGGCTCCCTCTTTCCAAGTGCTTAAAGATGACTTTTGAAAAGAATTGATCCACTTTGGGGATCTCCATCTGCTGTAAACACCCCAAAATATTTGTGGAGCGACATAATTGATGGAACAAATGTGATAAGCTTGAAATGTTTTATACCTGATTTTCAGCTTGAATGTCTTTCTTTGGCTTCCCTGCAGGATGGACAGTTTACATGTTTAGTATTGAGGACGTCTGGTGATGTTTTATTTTGAAGAGGAGAGAGAGCACCTCATCTTTACAGCCTCGCATTGATATGACAGATATGATTATGACTATGATGACGAATGTGGCGATCCCAGCGGCAGAGTACACGTACAGCAACAAGTTTTCTGTATTGTCAGGAGCAGAAGTTGTGCTGACTGCAAGAAACACAGGTTTCAGTCAGTTTGGGTTTAACACAGCTACAACAACACACACATTATATAAAACCTTTCTTACCTTTGACATTATTCTGTGTAACAGTGATCATTTCACTACGATCTGTAAAAACAAAACACAGTTACTGTCTGAGGTCTGAACAACACAGAAATATCATGAGATTCAAAAAACTCTGCTGCTTAATGTGAATGAAGGTTTCTTAGAGAAGTATAATTAGTGAAAAATTCACACTCACCAT
>VOQK01024076.1:28541-43194 GCA_015052645.1 Benitochromis conjunctus | reverse complement strand
AACTGTAGATTACTCTAGCTGATGAATTTATTGAAATAAAAGGTCTAAAGTTTCTTCAATAAACTCTTTGTTAAATCACCTTTGGTCTGAACCTTTTTTGAGCTCTAATATTATAAAAACAGGAAGTGGAAGTAAAGCAAGTCATGCAGCTGTCAAGTTGAAATGAAAAAATGAATTAAATGTAAATTTAACAGATCAATAAGGAAAGCCAGGGTTGCAGTAGAGATAAACATGTGCGTTTTCACCAGTTTTTTTTGGAGCTGGCTCGTCCTGGTTGGTTTGCAAATATGAATGTGTATAATTTGAGTGTTTGGATACAGATCCAATTCACACAGAGATACAAAAGGTTAACACGAGAGCATTTTTTCCCCCCCCCAAGCACAATCGGTTAAAAAAAAATGGATGTGCTGTTTACACTTCACAAGCATACAACAAGCGCCACGCGTTCAGCTACAACAGCTGCGGTTGTGACTGTGTTAGTTGTGTATCACCTGTGTGAGAACTGCTATTCAGGTGCACTTTAAGTCAAAAATCATTTTGTGCAACACCTTTTGGATTTGCTATAAATCCCAGCACGTGAAATTTATTACATGGTTAACTACGAACCTTTATAGTGACGTGTACCATATCCATCATTCTGTACGTAACATTTTACGCCCTTGATGTGTTCAGAAAAGGCGACGCACTCATGAATGCGGTGACCTCTTCTAGTCCTCAGGCAAGACTGGGATTGGATTTTCTGCGCTGGCCTGAAATGGGCTGCAGCTGGACATTTTTAAACCCCCTGCTGTGACCCTCCAGGGAATACTTACTGGACTGTGACAGCCTTCAGACACCAGAGAAAACCTCACCCTCTAGTGTCCAGACTGGCCATAACAATACAATTATCATGCAGCATATAACATTCTTGTTGGGACTATTGTTGCGGCCCAACCTAACTCAGACGCCTTTGTCGCCGTCTCACCTTTGTCCGTTTCTCACTGTCAAATGGCAGCTTTCTGTGGAAAGCTGCTCTATACCAAAAGCTTGAAATTCAAGAGCACAATGACACCGACACTCAACAGGCTCTCCCTAACTGTGTAGCCATTTTGCTCCACTGAATTAGGAGTTAAAAGAAGACTCTGAGAGGGAACGGCTGTTTTGGTATGTGAGAAAATGTAAATGGTTTCGCAGGAAGAATTAGAAATCACAAGTCCCTCAAGAAATGTTCCAAACCCTCTTGTTCAGCATCAAAAGACTTGGCACATTTTAAAGTTAAGTATTAGAGAAATAGTGAGACTGACACAGTTTTCTGCTACCCTACTTCCTCTCGTTTCCTTGCCTCCCAACTCACTCAAGAGCCCTGTTTCTTCCTGGAGAAAGCACGGAAATGAAACGGCTCTATCCGTTTCTCCAATATACAAGCCTAGTAAGACCACTACACTTACTGTTCTCTGTGCAGTGATGTGTCCTGCTTCGACACAAGGTAAGATAAATGAAATATCTCCTCTATACTTGTTTATGTAAGTCCCTCAGACAAAGTAGTGACACTGGACTTCCAATTACCTGTGCAATATCAATGTGGTGCTTAGAGCTGAGACTTGACTCCATTTGCAGCTGATAGCTCTGTCTCCAAGGGTCTTTAGTCTAGCTCCTAATATGTAGTGCCATATAATAAATGAGCTGGGATTCTTGGGCACTTGGCTTGCATGTTGTGGACAGCAGTGCAGTGTGACAGTTAAGAGATGAAAGCTGCTGGTGTTTGTGCACAAGGTTTGCTTTGCAGATACATGTTACTGTAATGCTCTGTGAGTCTGTAAGCTCCCATTAAAATCAAGACATGTGCACAGGATAAACTAACCAAAATGAGCCAAACCTTGGATTATTAGTCCTCCGTGTATTGACATGTGGGCTTATGGCATTGTTAGCTATTTTTTGCTCACAGTACAGTGGGTTTCTGACTAACAGCTTGTTTTTTTTCCTCCCCTGATACTCAGTTTTTGGGGGAATATTTGATTTGGTGTTACGCCGATTCGGGCCTGTCATTGTCGTGAACCTATTTTCCACAGCTTGCAACAGTAGTAATTTCCTTGTCAGGTTGTTGGTTGTTAGATGAGATGCTGTTCAGAAGCAGCGGCATTAAGAAAGCAGCACCAAAAAAAAAGGAACAGTAGGCGTAGGTTGCTCAGGAGGGGGGGCAGATTTCTTTAAATTTGTAACTGTAATGTACCGGAAGTTGGGTTTTTGTTTTTTTTGGGGGGGTATGGCGTGCTACTTCCCAACCCTAGCCCTCTCCGTCTTCTTGCGTGCAGAATTATACTCTCATCTGTGCTTGAGACTGCTGCTGTATTCATCCCAGGCTTTTTTCCTGCCATCAGAAAAACTCATTTACTTCCATCCAGTCTTGTTTAGAATGAAAACAATTTAGACAGACTTCAAAATTGCTTAAGCCAGGTAATCCATCACATTAAATATGAAGCCTTAATTTGTTTTGGTTTCCCAAGTTGTTGCCCAGAATGAGTGTTTTCTTGTCTTGGTGGGGCTTGTATAATGTTCGTGCTTATTGTCAATCACTTGATACGCTCTAGAAGGAATTGAAATCCCAGCCAGGAAATAATCACTGGTTAAAAATCAAATACCAAGATAATTTGGAAGATGTTTCGTAGCAGGGGTTGCACTTTTACTTCAGCTTGGTTTAGGTAAAAATAGTAAATTAATCACAAGTTAAGACCAGATATTAAAATATATATTTTTAAGAACCCCAACAAAACCCATCAGAGATGACTCGAGATCCACCAATTTTTGCCAATTCCGATTTTTTAAAAATTATTTTATTTTATTTTATTGTGATTTGATTGTGTGTGTGTGTGTGTGTGTCCAGCTGATACCAATTTTTGTCAGTTCAGATTTTCTTTCTCAAAAGGTATATGACAGCATACATAAACTAAAATCAGCTTTTCTTTAAAGGAAAATATTTTTATAGTCGAAGAAATGAATAAACTTCACAGTTTTTTAGGATCTTCTCTCACTTAGACCTGAAATGAAGTGCTTTGTTACTGTAAAGGCGTACAAATAATTAATTAACCACCTTCATCTTACCACACACGACAGGTGCATGATATTTATATAATAAAACAAATATCAGTTACTTTCATCATTTTCCTGCATCTTTTTAAATTCACTAGATCTCTTTTTAACTTATGCCCATATTTTTTCTTGTAACTACGTTTGATCCTTTGCTCATACCGAGGCTGCTGGCTTGTGGTTGGCTGTGAACTCTGGATAACTTTAGCTTTAGCCACATGTACAGCTGAGTGAAGGTTTTTTATGGGTCTGTTTTAGGTTTGTAGTTATCAATATTTTTGTTGTGGTACTCCCACGGTGAGACTAACCAACTGACCGGTCGCCAGTTAGCGGGCAGCGAGCACGCTTGAAATGGGACACTTCTGTTCCCTAGCGGATCCATCAGCACATCAGATTTGATGAAACATGAATGTTGTTTAAAAACAGCAACAGCCTCCATTTAATTGCATATATAAAAGTAAAGGGTTTTGTATTTAAATTCAGTAACTCTACTTTGTTAGCTTCTTTAAAATGGCCATATTCAGCTGAGTTAGGGTGATTTAAGTGCAAATTAAATATTTAATACATTTTACTAAAACACTCACACCATAGGCAATTTATTTTTCTTTACAAGATGATCTCTCATTGGAATCTGATTGGGGTAACAAACATAACGACATTACTTAATTGCTCATAAGCCAAATTGGGTCTGTGCAAGATTGTGTAGGAGTACTTTGTTACACACTGCAGTATAGTCTCCAGCTTGTTATCGTACACATGTCTCTGTGCCTATTAATGCACTTTCCCATCCAACTTTCATTTAACAGACTGCTGCATAGAGTGCGAGGCTCCACAGTATGTATCTTAAACAAATGTGAGGTTCATTGCACTTTTGTGTATTTTAAGTTCTGCTTACCTCAAGGAGAACACATTTAATTATGTGCAAATTACACCTGCAGCGTTTCAGGAACTATAGTGGTAGTCTGGGGAACGCACACCTGTGTACTCTACTGTGTATTTTTCCATTTCAAATCACATTCTTGCGTAGCAGCGTAGCACACACTGCAGTGTGCCGTGTATCAGGGCTGAGCACTCAGTCAGAGTGGACCATGGGCCCTGTGTCTCCACCAGACCAATTAGGCAGCAAAGCAAGACTAATGACTGTGCTTGACTTAGCCTCTGAAGAATGGAGCTGTCCCTATTGGACTGCCTCGTTAGGTGATTGAGTAGGGTGTGTACGCGTTTGTGTGGGCCTTCGTGTATTTGTTAATTTGAACCAGGGTCTAAATGATGACAAGCAGATGCCTGCAGTGGGCGTGTCCGCCCATAGCTTGCCCCCGCTTCCTCCTGAGAATACAGCAGAGCCACCTCTGTGCCACCTTGCAGGCCCACACCTGGTTGCACTGTTGGGGATATTCAAGAGAGGGAAAATGAATTTCTGCGATTCCCCACCTTTTTAACAAGCTAATTAAGCACTGTGTGTTGCAACCTGAGGCAATATTGAAATGACTCTGTCACAGTTCAGTAATGCTTCTAATAGACAAAGAAAGAATGGGGGCTCCGGAGGGAGGGACGATGAAGGAGGGAACCAGGGAGATCTGGAGGACAGGGAATGGCGAAGGGACAAATTAGACATAGTTGGAACAGTTGTGCGTGTAACAAGCTCCCTACTGTATTCTTCTTAGTCAGACAGCATTGAGGAGGCACTCAGGCAGACAGGCTAGTCTGGCCTGGAAGTAGCTCTGCAGCTGCAGATGCCATCAGTTTATGTAGCACCAGCAGGGGGCGTTAGATCCAGAAATGAAGCTTGGCACATGCCACTGACATTATGTTAAAATTTTCTTTTCTTTTTGTAAACACTTATGCCTGCTACAGATTTTATTTGTCAAAGCTATTTAAGGTTCAATGAAAACCAGACTCTTCTCTAAAGCTGTACACACAGTGAAACTGACTCTGTGTAATGACTTAAACAGAAGGTCGTCCTTCCAATGTTTTTTTTTCTTTTCTTTTTTTTTCAGTCAGGGCTATAATATTCTCACCTCATTGCAGACACCACTTGATTTTGTAACTCTCTGGTTTCTGCCTTATGTCATTCTATAAATCTTGTGTGTGATACGTGCAGGTGTCTGATCTTGGGCTGTCGTGTTTTTTTTCATGTTGAAACAAAATTGCTTGAACTAATTTGAATGTAAGTCATGCACTGTATTATTTTTCAACCACCTTTCATCTTTAGTATAGTCTGCATATTCTTCTCTGCGGTGTCATAAAACTCTGCCACATATAAAGCCCGGTATCTTACAGGCTTTTACCAACTGAGCTGACGAGGAGTGTAAAAGTTTGGAAAATCAACAAAGCTTATACTGTATATATATCTTGACCACAATGCTGACTGCTTCAGTGGGTCTCATGGTCTTGCAGACTTTTGATTAGAGGTGGTGATTACAGTTTGTTTATCGTTTCTCCAGGTGAAAGTCTGACGCCAACGATCCGTTTCGCGTACCTGTGTTTTCGCTCTGTTCAACTGTGAATTTTTCTATATAAACTCCGAGCTCTGCTCTCTTTTGTCAGGAGACATTAAAATGACACCTGATCAGCCACAGACGCTTGTAAGCCAGTGGCACATTTCCTGTGTATGGCAGCTTATTAGCATACAGGTCTCAAAGAGGCAGCAGGAGGAGTGAAATGCAAAATGTGCTGGTGAGGCACTTTCAGCTGGAGATGAATAATAACAATAATAATCATATGGTAATATTTACCGTATTATACTGTATGCTAGGGATAAGCAAATATTACAGGCACTGAAATAAAGATGCAACTGAACGAAGAAAAGGAAATGATGAAACCTAAGGAGGTTAAGTGTTGGTCAGGGATGGGTTAATTATGAACATGATTGCAATTATTTGAAAATATATAAATATGATTTGGACTCTTAACTGTGATTTATTGGATTATTTTATGATTTCTATGCTGTCCTGTTGTATCAGGGCTAATGAAGACAAAGCAGCTGTACTTTTTTTTACATTATTTTCAGGCCTTATGACTCTCCTATGTTGCGTGCATTGCATGCAGAAAATCCAGAAATGCTTTCTTTGCCTCAGCGCTTTTGTGCCGTGAACTAGAGGAAGAAGAGCTTTTGTAGAGCACAGGTGCCAAAGTCTGTCTTGTCAAGTGATGAGAGGTTATTTCTACAAAAATATACAATCCACATTTTTGACAAAGTATATCCATTACCCGTCAAAATGAATGCGGCGAACCAAAGTGAAAACACGGATATTGTGAAGTTTTAGTGATAGTGATTTTTTTTTTTTTTTTAAACCTTTTGTCTCCTAAAAAAATATGCTGTTGTTTTTATGTGAGAAATGATCTGTTTTCAGATTTTGTTTTTGACTTTTCCAGCTGGCTCCGTGAAGCGTTTCATTGCCTAAGACATCCTGTTTTGGCTTGTGTTATTGACCTCAAAACGCCACACTCATTTTCCTCTCGCTGGAGAAATATTTTGCCGCACCAAAGCGCATATCATTAAAGTATCAGTAATAAGACACCTTCGTGCTCAGATCCAAATATGTGCGCCGGGGATCTGGTCCATCTCTGATCCCGACGTAGCCTGTTTTTTTGGCGTATGCGTGTCGGAGGCTGATTTCGTTTATTTGAGTGCTCCTTCAGCCTCACAGGGAGTGCGTCGAGGCTGTAGGAGATTGGCCATGATGTACTTTTTGGGCCGAACTTGGTTTTTAGACTCCAGCTCTGGCAGATCTTGATTGCCTGCTGCTGCTTGAATGAATCAAATGTGCCACTGACAGAGGCAGAGTTAGTGCAGTAACACTGTGAGCGGACCTGTCAGCTACCTTCTGTTTACATTTAGTCAAAACAGGCGGAGTCCTAATTTCTCCTGGGAGTCACAAATTGGATTGCCCAACTTGTTGCCCTGACCTCTTGCTGATATTTCCAAAGGAAGAGAGAGGAAATGCACACAGGAAAGAAGGGAAAAAAAACTTCAATAGAATTTTAATTTGCTCTATTAATTTATGTAAATGATCCTGAGCGGCTGTTTGAATTGGAGTGGTAAATTGCTTACCCAAGCATCACCATGTAGGCTGTATGTAAATGCAGGTGTGTGCTAATTGAAATTCAATATCCTTCTCGTCAGCATGGGTTGCTGGCCTTCTCAACTGAGCTGCCTTCCTCATCCTCATCGTCCGCCTCCTCCTCCACCTACTCTTTCTCCTCCTCCTCCACCACTCTTGTTTGCCCTCCAACCTTACCTAAGTGGGTCTTTAATTTAAAAGTAAGCGCATTAACTTTTTTCAAACACAGGCTAGATAAAGTACCCCTTGCCAACAAATGAATAAATGGCGAAATAAATAACGCGGCTTCGCGCCTTCACTCTCTTGCATCGCGCACAGACATGCACACAAGCACACAAGGGGAGATCGATAAACAGTGGTATTGAGGCATCTCTTGAGGTCTGTGTCTGGCTCAGTGTGATGGTTGATTTATTTGTTCTTTGCAAGAGGTGGTAAATCAGTGCTTACCCTCAGGCCAGCTTGGCTCTAGACATCCAGGCAACCTGCTTAGTGTCACTCCTCAGCCCTGCCGGTTCAGGCGTCTTTATGCTCATGTTTGTGCATTTTCACGTTTGCCACCAAAAATGATGTTTTCAAACTAACTTTTGCTCACTTTGAAAATGTCCGTGCACTTTTGTTGGTGTTGCTCACGAGTGAGATGCGTACAGGTGCAGAATTAATGCTTTCGGTTAATATTCGGAAAGGGTAATGCGAAGAGCCTGGCTTTTGGCTAATTGCTGCTCACAGATGTAGAAAGGTGGAGGGGGGAAAAGATGGAGAGAAGGACTGAGAGGAGGGCTAACCTTCCCCCAGGGCTCTCTCAGGGGTTGATGCTGTGTGTCGCTCTCCTCAGCTCCTCTGCTCCCCTTTGCTCTCGTCTGTTGCCCTAAGACAGAAAACCAAGCTGTCCTCGGCAAACGGCGGCTCTAAACCGTCGAGACAGAAGCCACCAGTACAAAACCCCGCTTTGAATTACCTGAGCTTTTCTTTTCTTCATCTCGTCTCTCACCTTTTCTCTGTTTATTCATGGTAAAATATCCAACTGGGGGGCACACGTTCGAGGACATGTTTGTTTTGCTTTGTCATAGTTTCAAATAGATTCTTTTCTATTGTTGCTAACTTTTAATGGATATTTCCCTCATTTTTAGTGTTTTCACAAGATAACATTGGAGAAAAAAAAAAAAGGTGATTTAAAACTTGTTTAGTGTAACTTTGTGTACTTCTTAATAACATTAAGACTGCCAAAATGCTAGCCAGGCAAGCTAATTAACTTTGGCTCAAGCATCATTTGGCTGGAACTTCATGCCTAGCGTGTTTACACACAGTGGCAGCTGGTGTCCACATTGCTCACTGGGGGTGTGACATAGCTAAGAGACATCAACAAATGTGACTTGCTCTTGGCCAAGTGCTCTAATACAAAACACATTACATCTTTTTAGTTTGGCTAAACCCTTTGTACGATGTTATTATGCCCAAGCTTTTAAACCATTTTCAGCACTGGTCTTAGCACTTTGCACTCCAGAGTGCCCCACAGTTCCAGAAATGTGCTAAAACCGAAACACATGTCACAACAACAACAAATCATTTCAGAAAAGTTGCCATAAAACGCAGTTCTTCATACATACTAGACTCTACTAGGTATACCTTGGTAGTAGCGAGTTGGACTACTCTTGTCAACAGAACTGCAAGGTGCTTTAAAACATTCCTCACACATTTTGGTCGATTTGACATCTGCTGCTCCACCGGATCCCAAAGGTGCTCTGGTGACTGTGGACACCATTTAAGTACAGTGAACTCTTTTACACGCTCAAGTAACCAGTTTTACATTATCTGAGCTTTGTGACACCTCGGTTGGTTCAAGGAAGGATGGATCCATGCTTTCATGTTTTTATTTTAATCTTTGTCCCAAACTTTGCCACAGAAACAAAGACTCGGCAGACCGGATAACCTTTTTTTTTCCCAGTCTTCTCCTGTCCATCTTTATGAGGCCATTGTTAATTGTACACCCAATTTCCTGTTCTTAGCTGACAGCTAAAATGCATAACAATAAATAGAATTGCACCAGGTCTTAATAGATTTGACATGTTTGTTTTCCAGTTTGTGCGATTTCAGAGCAGAGTTCAGTGTGGTGATGGATAAAAAACTGTTTCTTAATCTTGTAGTGCGTGTCTGTAGCGTTTGCCCGAGGGCAGACATTCAAACAGCTGATGGACAGGCCAAGTCCTTTAAAATGCAGCGTACTTTCTGCGTGATGTGCATAATGTCTTTAAGAAGCAGGCAACTGTGTTTTGGTAATCTTTTGTGCAGTTTTGAGAGATTTATGCGGTTCTTTCTTATCTGCTGCGAATCTCTCACCATATCATGTCGTGACTGAGGACACGTTCAGTGGTGCAGTGGTAGTTGGGCACCAGAAGGTTATGTGACAGATTACATTTCTTCAAAAATCTAAGGGAATGCCGTATATGCCATGTGAGGTCTTCTGTGATGTGTGTACCCAAGAACCTGAAACTAGATTCTCTCTCAACCTCCTCTCCATTTATGTTCAGTGACGGGTGGGTATTCGGATTTCTTCTGAAATCAGTAATCAGCTCTTTTGTCTTTTTGATGTAAAGAATCAAGTTGTTTTAGCGCACCAACCTGTCAACCTCTGAACCACCTCTGTGTATTCAAACTCATCTCCACCAGTGATCAGTCTTATCATCGTTGTGTCATCTGCAAACTTCACTATGGCATCTGTTCTACGAGATATACGGCTTTAAGGTGTGACGTGTTGTCCTCAATACCTTGCTGGTAACCAGCTCTGAGTCACCTTTCTCTGAAGTTTAAACTTCAGTATTTTGTCTTGACCAGTGTCTGTATGTCTAAATGACCCAATCACATGGCACCACTGAGATGCTGCCATGTGATTGGCTTTGATGTTTGCTATGTACACCTGTTCAACTGTTTATTAATGCATAGTGGCTGGTATGGGTATCTTTTAAATCGGTGTTCAGCAATACTTGTTGACTTGATCCACAAAGAGGGACACTGCAATGTACTTTAGGGGCTAGAATTTAAAAAGCTTAGTCACCACACATGACACGAGAGTTTGTTGTTTTCCAGGTTGTCACTGTGTCTTTGTATCTAATCAGAGTTTGTAGTCTTTTGAAAATAAAAAAAGAACAAAACGATTCAGCTCATCATGCTCGTCTTTAAAAAAAACAACCAAACCCCCCCCCAAAGAGTCCCCCTGGTAATATAGTGTTTACTTTACGGGCAAGGATTTGACTTTTTAAGTGTCTTCTAAATTAGAGGCCTGCTTTAACGTCGATTTAATATTCTGTTTAGATGCTCAATTAGATTTGTAATTGCTCCTCAGGCATGATTGCGTTTATATTGGCTAAGTTCATTAATACTGTGGGACCCAGGTCTGTGGCCAGCAACGCAGTAAAAATGAAATTAAACCCTCAACATGGGGCTCGGGCTGGGTTGGAACAGCATCAGCAGAGCACAAGGATGTGTGACTCCAGTGACAGGTTCAAGGCTCTAGCTCCTTCAAGTGTTAAATTCAGTAGCAACGACTGAAATTATTGCTGTTAAAGTTCAGTTCACCAGAGTTCATCTGGAGAGTTAAACAGATTATATGTTAAGGTTTGAAATGTGCTGCTTGCATATGGTTGATGGTGATTTGATGAAGCATGTATGCACTGTGAAAGAACTTTATTATGACTTTGAAAGGGAATAGTGAGACCGCATTGACGGATGTATTAAAAGAAGAAAAACTCCATACAGTCACTGTCTGATGGAGTGTTTTTCCTTTTTGGAGCCTTAGATTGTTCTTTTCATTTTACTTTCCATTCCTTTTCCCCATTTGCTTTTTCTCTGTCTGTCACTTTCTTTATATTTGTCTTTCATCATTGCTTTTTGCTTCACAGTATGTTATTACAAAGATGACTGCTCTCTCTTGAGATTTAGGCTCGCTGGTCCAGGGAGTCCAGTCTGAAAGCCCAAGAAGAGACCCAGATGTCTAGCCACTTCCCTGTATAATTTAGTCATGCATTCCTTAAAGGTGTTACAAAAACACCTGCATCTGGTGCTTTTACTTTCACCTGTCATTCTCTTGGAACCTCGCTTTTCATCTGGCACTGTGTCCTTTATCAGGTTTATGGAAGCCCAGGTGGTCCGGTCTTACTCGTAATGCTCTTGAGCACTCACAGAAACCTCCCAAAATACAAAGGCTTTGTTCACTCCCAGTCCTAGATGGCTCCGAAAAGAAATTAGATTAATTGGTTAGCCTGCCAGTTCAGTCACACCACCCGAGTGGAATAATGGACACATTTGGTGTGAAAATCTCAGAGCATTAAAGGAAAGGAATGCATTAAAAGCTTGTGATAGTCGCACATTTGCTTGGACTCAAAATGCATTTTCATTCAGCCCATAATAGAAATTATGTTCAGGTTTGGATTCTTCTGTCTCATTTGCAGATTTTACATTAATTACATTTTGGCACATCTAATTGATCCAAATGAAAAGGGGAGTGTAAGTACTTTTCATCAGTTCCCGCTATATTGCCTCTGTCAATTTTCTGTTTTCGTGAAATGATAGTGACCTTCCAAATTGGGCTCATTTTTAATTCAAAGCGCATCTATGTGCAGCGCACCTTCAGTAGCATGGCAAACCTGTGATGGCGGCCAGAAAGCTTTTGAATAACACTGTTTTTTTTATTGGTCCCACCAGCTGATTTTTCGAACAAGCATATCAAAAGAAATAGTCACATTAAATAATTCTTTGAAATTTTCTGAACGCTTTCTTTATTTGTTTGGCTGCCAACTGTCAAGTGATGCCAGATAGCTTTGGCTCCAGCTTTCTCCCAGAAGGGACAAACCATATTGATGAAGTCAGAGTCTACTTCTAATGTACATTTAATGCAGTGTGCGCGGGGGAAAAGTGGCCTCTTGAACTCTAGTCTTCTTAGCTCTCTAAACTATTACATCAAAAACACATTTGTTTCACGCTTTCATTGCTAGGGGCACACTAGCGCAGAAAGCAAAAATGTCATTTCAAAGATCAGCCTGATTGTTCTAATATTTGTTGATTAGGTTTACATTCTGCCAAGCTTGGAGAAATCATTGCTGAATTATGTTTTGTACATCTGTGGCGAATGAGGTCATTTAAGTCAAGTCAGTGTTATTTCTCGGGCTTGGGGCGGGCTTCTTTAATAGGACTTTTTTTTTGTTACAATGTCTTGAACTACATATAAAATCCAACCTTCTACTGCATTGATGTTTTTAAATGTTTATAAGATTAGCACAATGTGCCTGCTGTAATAAATCTCTCTTGTTTTTTTTTTTTTTAAAGTTATGAGCAGAAGAGAGTTTGCCAGCTGAGAAACCTTGCATTCTTTCGTGTTTCATTCTTTCTTGTGTCTTCATGTAGATAAGCGCTCATAATTCATGTAGCATTGTTTACATTTGTGCAGTGTCCCTTCAAAATGGGATGATGGTGGCTTGCAGCATGAGCGACTGATTGAAGTCATTTGTCTCTGGGAGGCATTGGTTATGTCAATAAATACACAGCTGGATTGGATTGTTGGTTGTAGTGATTCAACAACACTGGTCATCTCCTGAGTACTTTGTATACCACCACCTAGACTGTCTTTATATACAATGTTGTGCAAAAGTTCTAAATCACCCCTCATTTCTTTGTGTTTTGCCTGGAAAAATGCAAATAGGCACAGCAGTGTATTCAAATGTGCAAACATACATAGCACAGTGTACACAGCAAAACATGAGTTTTTACAGTTATAATGAGCTGGAAACGTTTGGTATGGCTACCTTTATTGTTCAATCCAGCCCGAACTCTTTTAGGTAAACGTTCTTGTAATTTCTTAAAGAAGTCTTCAGGAATAGTTCTCCAGGCTTTTTAAAGCACGTTCAAACCCCTTCTTTAGATGTCGACTGCCTTTTGTTCCGTTCTCTGTCAAGATCATCCCACACTGCTTCAATAAATTTGAGGTCTGGGGCTCTGGGGAAGCCATTGTATGTTTTTTCTACCCAGATATGCTTTTACTGCATTGGCAGTGTTTTTGGGATCATTGTCATCCTGAAAAATGAAGCCTCTGCCACTCAGATGCTTTCCAGATGGTACTTTTGTGTGCTCATAATTCCATCAGTTTTGAGAAGATCCCCAACACCAGTGCCTGAAATGCAGCCCCAAACCATGACAGAACCTCCACCATGTTTCACAGATTTCTGTAGACATGCTGGCGATGATTTGAACCAAAAATGTCAAATTTGGTGTCATCGCTCAATAAGACACATTATCAGTGATTTTCAGTGCAGTTCTTAGGTTATTTTTTTACTTTTTTTACAACAACTTCACATCAGGTGGTAATAAATTGCGTTCAGTTTATGGTGGTTTTTGCAAACCTACTGTTCTAATAAATGTAATGGAAAGAAATGATTATCCATAGTATAAGAACCATTCTTCAAAACGCGATCCCACTTGACAGTGCACATGACCCAAATATGAAGTAGCTCAGATGAGTTCTTGTCAAGAGAAGAGATGTGAAGAGACTCCTTTTACTTGTTTGTCAGCTTGTACCTGGAGGTTTAACAGTGCCATTGTTAGGAGGCAGATCAGAGCTGAATATTTGATATCGCACAATGTAAACATAATGTAACATTGCAACTACAGTGCAGGTTACTATATTTCTAATTCCCCTGCAGTTAAAAATGTGTTTCAGCGTTTCTCTTAGATGTTTGACCTTCACTGTGCAGGGTACTGTTTGTTCAGTGTTTGACACTAGATGAGTGTCAAACTCGGGACTCCTTTTTCAAAGGAAGGGATCTTTAATGTTGACATCACAGCAGAAATAGTAGCAGCATTAAAAGGCATCATCAAAATGCAAACAGACAAATAGCCTAAATGCTGGTGCGAGCTCTGTTGGTTTCTCTTCTGCCACTGACGATTGTTGAGCACTGACCTTTTCTGTCTCAAGGTTTAAGCATTTAATTGGGGCACATCACGCTTTTCATCATTTTCTATTTTTTTTTTTTCTGTTACAATGCGGATGCGATAAAGTTTTTGGCAGGAACAGTCACAAGCCGCGGTTGTCGTCTACACACATTGGCTCGTTCAGGCTTGAACAAATGTTTATTTATGAGGGTGACAATTTGAATTAAGAACAAGGGAAAAAGTAATCCTAACTTCTGCAGTTTGTTTTCGTGGCCTCTGGAGTTGATTTAAGTCTGCACAGTCTGAGAATTAAAGGCATTAAAACGGCCTGTTTCTGAGAGGGTGGCATAATGGGTTGCACGAGGAACTTTTATGGTATAACACAGTATATCATGGCGCTGAGCTTCAAGATGAAAATATAGACTTTTCGTTCTCTTTCATTGTGCATTAGAGAAAATGCACAACCAAATATCTTTAGAAATCATTGTACAAACATGTTTTTACATTTTTATACAGTAAAGACACCGTCCTGGTTATTGGTTTCACCAACCCCTCATATAAGAGAAACTTAGACTTTGTTATTTTCCCGCTTGCCTTCGTAGAGACTCTCG
>VOQK01024076.1:2302-28521 GCA_015052645.1 Benitochromis conjunctus | reverse complement strand
GTTATGTATGAGCAGGCAGTGAAAAGTCGAGCAGACACACTTGGCGCTGAATAAATCGAGAGCCTCTGTTATAATGATGGGAAAATCCTGACTTGAAACCTGTGAAATGCCAAACTGAAAAGAGCTGGGAGGAATGTCTGGCTGAATGTCTTTTAGTGCCTGCTTGGTTTTTATAAAATTGCTGAAACAGTTTGGTTCCAACTCAGACCCTGAAGTACTGGCACCATGAAAAATAATAGTTTCTACATAGTGAAAGGTTTCAGCCAGATTTTTTCAGAAAGAATTATTACACTATCGTTTTACGCCAAGTGTTGTACTGTAAACACAGCCTTAAGCCCAGAAAATAGCTTAACACTCCATGGAAGTATTTCCCTAAGAATGAGACGCATTCCAATAATACCTTCCTGTCTTTATGTCTCTTTTGATTGCTTCCATTCCTGACAAAGCTGGAAGGGGTTTTATTTTCCAGCTAGGATCTTGGTGTATTTGGCCTCCACACTGTAGCTTTGTCGACTGTTTTGCCTGCACGTTGTTCACTTTCATGTGTTGCTCTGATAGCAGCAGTTAATGCCCACCGAATTTTGCTGGCGTGGTTTAATTGACTGAAGCTTGTTTAACTCCCTGTGATCTTTGCATGGAGGGCTATTTGAAATAAATAGCCAATTGGACAAGTTAATTGACAGAAGCAGAGAGGCCTGCTCTCTGTCAGAGAAAAGGAAAACATCATTTTGCTTTTGTTAAGGAGCTTTTATTTTCAAGGGAGAGGAAATAATGTTTCCTGCTGGAAACCTTGACGGAGAGCTAAATGAAGATTGTTCATCTCTGACCCAGCTCCAGGTCTGTCTCATTAACTGCTCTCTCTATTTCTCTCTTCGGTGATTGAGCTCTCTTGATGGCCACGAGCACTCGAGCGTACGCGCCCGTGCACGTGCACTTAAACTCACTCGGATCCATGCAGACACAAATTTCTGCTTTTTTTTTTCTTTTTGGTTTAAATAAAAAAGTACCCAAAATGTAGGAATTATATCTTTGTGTTTTGCTTTCTAGATAAAAAGATTGCATTTTCCTACCATCTATAAAAAAAATCTATAAGTCGTACAGTGTGTCTTTGTCCACACAGGGCTCTTATATTTTAATGGAGCTCAGTTCAGAATGCTTTTATCAAAGCAGGGTGGCTGGAGAACACACTATTCATCTTGCAAAAACATTTCTCCCACCACATTTTCGACACTTCTCTCTTAATCTCTAACCCTTCTTTCTCCACATTACCATATTTCTAGTTTTTGCTTCTTTGAATCTTACTCCTGGTTTTTTGGTGCAGCAACCTCTCTAGTGTTTGTTTGTTTTTTAAAGCTTTTTATTGTTAGTTGTATCTTATTCGGTTGAGTTTTAAATGCAGCGGTTGATCCTGGTTTGTATGTGTATGACTCTTGCCCCATGGTATGGCACTATCACGTTATAATATCAGCCTGTGGTGGAGGGAGACAAAATAAAAAAAGGTAGAGATTAGTGCTTTTAGGAAGGAGGATGAAAGATCAGACTCACTGGCTGCCCTGTTTATGCACCGTATTTAAATGCCCACATGAGGTCTCAGTTGTTGAATGAATGTGGGCTTGATGAGCATAGTTGTTTTGCTTTGTTTACGTTTTTAAGTGCCAGTCATTTATCTTTTTGAAACAATATCAACTCTTGTGGTTTTGCACTTTTTTGAATGTTCACGTAACACTAACTATGTGTGTCCCACATTAAAAAAAAAATAATAATGCCAGTGTCATACTCTACACTTAACCAACACATTAAGCACCCTTAAGGCTCAATTATACTTGTTACAGTCTCAGTGGCATCTGTAGAATTTTCAGTGTCCATGCTGCGACCGTGGGGGTTTATGTATTTATAGTTTCCCATCATTTCTGGGATCACCTCCGTAACCTTTCCTGATGACATGCGCAGTCGTGGGATTTGTATGGTCTCTGTGGGTTTCTCTGCAGGGTTTCCATTCGGGGCTTTGTGAAAGAACAAGCAAGACCAGATTCTCGTGTCTTGGTGGTGCAGAGTAGCAGGAAGTGAACACATAGCATGACAAAAATGTAGCCAGAAGCTGGTGGCGTGACTATTTTTTAAAAAAAAAGTTGGAAAGTGATGGAAATAAATTAATTAAAGATGTCGGTGAAGCGCCTTTTATAACTGAATCAGCGTGGTGCTACTGCAGTTTCTGTTTTGCATTTGCTAAATGGATGTTGTAGGAGGCGATGACAAGCGGAGTTGAAGAGCCACTGTGATCTGAATATTTTTTCCTGCACAGACTACATAATATCAAGCTAGAGCACAGTTGACCTGGGTGATGTGTGTAAGGGCGACTGGCGACTTTTTTGTGTAGCAGACTTCTGTTACTCGCATGCAATATATTCAGTGTAAGTGCAGTGGACGGCCTTGCATAATGGCACCGTGCGCTGACACGGCAAATCACCAGCTGCAGATTTATGAACATGTCTGTCTTTCTATCTTTAGATGGCTCTAGGGCTTTAATGAAACGATGGATTTCTTCTTCTTTTTTTATTTTTATTTTTAAAGGAAAGACTATGTAAATCACATATAAATCACACATAAATGCAAAGTGATCTTCAAGCTTTTCTGCTTGATTTGCTTAAAGTGACTCATTTGGATTATGAGCATTGTTACATTAACTGACATTCGTGCTGATTCGTTTGAGCAGTTTTTAAAATAAAAGTGTAGAACTTGACCAATCATGCTTTTATATACAAACAGCAATGCAGAATTATTGAGGCAAAAACTGAGCCTCAGTTGAATCAGTATACCAATAAATGGGTTAATGTAATTGTACATAGAGTGGAAATGTTGGAAGTGTTAATGCCTAAAATGTGTAATTTATGCAACACTGGCAAGCTGTAATAACAGCTGTCTAATTTGTTTTTCACTTTTTCATTTTTTTAAGCTCATAATGATTATTTTTCAGCGCTATCACTACATTTATTAGTACTGTTGGCAGTGTGAAAAAAAAAAATGTTTGGGAAGAGGTCTGAGTGACATTACAGAAAATGATTTGATAAAAATTTTTTTACACGACACCAGTACCCAGAACTGTTTCTCTTTGGTTTGTATCCAGAGGAGTATAATTATTTAGAAATGTGAACAAACATTAATCAAACTCAGTTTTTTACATGACAAAAAGCTAATAGCATCGTTTTAGAATAAAAAAAAAATGTAAATAAAAAATGATACATACAGGAAAAGAAAAATGAACTCGATAGAATAGAATTTATATTGAAGGCATTTGAAAACATCTGGAGACCCCGCTTGAGCTTTGTTAAAACGTTGTTCTTTAGAAAATCCGAAGAAAGCTGTGTTTTTTTTGGTTTTTTTAACGGTTTGCTCGTTGTTTTCTGTTTGAATCTGCACTCTTTCTTTGTTGCTCTCGTTGTTTTGTTTTTTTTACAAATGTTTCGGCTGCACTGCTTAAACATTGGGTTCAAGTCTACTTGCCCTCACAAATCACGCCACGATTATTTGAGTAAACAAAGCACCCAGAGACCTTGCCTTATGAAATGTGTTCAGTGTGTTGATTGTGCGATAAATTAGGTCAAGATTGCACACTGTGCAGAAAAACCAAAAACAAACGGACAAAACTCCCCAACAAAAATGCATTAATTGCAATATTATATAGATAATAGAATGAAAACGGTCATTATTAATTTCTTTATTTAAAATATGCAGTTGGAGGTATATCTTTAAACAGCTCCTCTAATATCATTCTTTGAGCTGGTACCATAAACAGTCTTCTCCTCCTCCACTTTCCTCGCTTTTCAAGCTCTTCTCCATCCACCTCGGAGTAATTGATTTGGGAATGGAGTTTTGCACGGGGAATTAAGGGAATAACACATCGTCTGGTCTCACACTTTTAATCTCGACTCCATTTCTCTTCCTTTTCATGTCTATAATTTGGCTGATGTTGAAGGAGGGGTGGGGGGGGAGATCCATCGAGGCGTCCTCCTTTGCACTTCTAGGGACTTAAGCCTCGTCTGTCTGTTTGCATATTTCTCTTTGTCCTGGTTTGTTTTGGTGTTAGCTCCAGGTGCTTCCTTTCAGGAAGGTAGGAAGGTTAACGGCATCCCCAATCATCTTTGGAATTTATTTTTATTAATTATTATTTTTCCTCTTCCCCTCACCAAAACTCCCTTTACGCCTCTACGCTTTTCTTCTGGTTTTCTGTCTTTCCTTACAAGATTTACAATCAGAATGGTCCGTGCAGCAGGTCGAGCGCATCCTTTTCTTCTCTCCTCTCCTCGCTCTTGCTCCTTTAACTTTCATCCTTTTGCTTCAGCATTAAAGTTATGAATGTTATAAAAAAAAGTTTTACGATTGAGGGAAAGACTACACTCTGTTGCCACGTTAAAGTTTAATGTCGCCCATGGCCACTTATGCGGTGAGTTGCCTCAGTAGTTAATATAACAATTAGAAAGGTTGCGAGGCACTTCTGGGAACATTTACAGATGTATCATCAGTCTGCACAGATAATACGTGATTATTTCTCATATTTCAGCTCTCTTTGACACCTCCTTTTAAATATGTTTTATAAAGTGGTGTTTTAGCTACCTGCCTCGAGGCAGAAGTACACACTCGACCACATTTCCATCTTTATGCTAAAATTGTCTGGACACTAGACTGCACCTACACAGCAGCCCACCTCCTACTGTAAACACATGCACACACACACACTAACGCACACACATGCACACACGCAGACAACTGAACTGAACTGAAAAGGTCTTTCCAAGCTGCTTCAAATTCTATTTGCCCATTTCACTCAAAATGGGTGGAAAATGGAGAAGCTGACGCCAAATAGGCCGTTTGCCAAATCACCGAAAACCCCCAAATAGTCTCCATTAAAGTTTCCGGGCTCTTGGCTGAGTGAGGCCACGGTGTTTGGAGGTCATTTTTAAAAGCCCTGTGGAAATACCCCCTTCCAGCCATCTCAGACCATCACTCTGTGTGTGTTTCTTCGTGTGTGTGTAAGTGACTGAGTTCAGGCTTTATTAGGCTTCAGTGGTGTTTGGACAGCCGGAAGAGTAGTACTAATAGGACAGAATGATGCAGAAATGGACAGAAAGCCCCCTTGGAGTTCTTGAAGCTCATTTTCTCTCCCTTTCCTTTTACCCTCTCACTCTTTTTCAATCATTCACTCATTTTTTTGCCCCCCTCCCCTTCTCTCTCCTCCTCTCACTGCTCTTTTCTACATCAGCACCGCTCTGCTTTCTCAGCCTTAGCTGTCACACGGTCCTAGTGTTGCTCCACTAATTTCTCACATCCCTTTATTCCTGCTATTCTGCTTTTTCCCAAAAGCACTTTGAGTCAGCGGGGGGAAGCTTTTAGCCTCTGATTACTCCTACACGGTAATTTCTCCTTGTTTTGCTCATCTTTCTGTTTGTTTCACGAGTCTTTCCTTCCATTATTTTGTTTCTCTGTCCTTTTTGCACCTGCTCTCCATTGTTTTGTTTTTTTCTCCTGTTCTTTTTTTAAAACTGGCTTTCTGCCCGTGTTCCTGCCAAATGTCTGTCGCCCTCTTCTATTTACCTATTAAAGCTGAAAGAAACACTTTATGTTGAGAGGACCATTTCATATATAATGTGTTTTAATCCACAAATAAATAAATATTAATAATGATAATTAAAAGAGCATTTCATCCAGTTAAACCTGGTGGACAGCTTGTGGTTTCAGCCAAGGAGCCCTGTGGGATAAAGAATAATTTCAGTCTTGGTGGTAGAAGTGAAGTCCATTTCCCAGAGTACCAAGCCTCCCTTGTGAAATTTCTATATATTTTTATTTTATTTTTTGGGGTAACCTGTAGCTAGAGGGACCTCTCTGATGTCCTACATTGTACCTATATTTTATACAAGGTGAACCGTGTCTCTCAGCAGGACCAGAAAGTTCTTTTTTGTTAAGATTAGACTGAAATTACTTTGACATTTATCCCGTGGCACCATCCAAAAAGTCACAATAGCATAACAAGGGCATCTTTTGTTATTTGTGCAGTGTAACGTGCCATTCTACACTTTTCTAGGTGTAACACGGCAGACAAAAAAGCTGAATTAATTCTCGTGATTAGCACGTGTGTTTCCTGTATGGAAAAACACCCTGATTTTAAACTGAACACGAGAAATACAGTCCAGTGAAATAGATTTTTGAAAACCTTTGAGTTAGTCAATCACTCAGTCTGCGTTCATTAGACAGACTAACAGTGGGGTTGATTACACAACAGTTTGTTTAAAAGCCTTACATGTATTTCCAGAGATGTTAAATCATGCTGAAGGCCTTAAAGTAGACTAGACCTCAGCTTTATGGAAATAGAACAGGTCACTTGACCCTGTTAATTAAAACTCAGATACCTGTGCAATGTATCACACAGGGGTTACAAACACAGTAAATAGGAAGCGTCCCAATGATGGGACCTGTGGAGCACCTGTGATAGAAACATTGACCTATGGCTCTGGATTAACGAAACTAAAAGAAAGAAGATATTTACTGTTGGATAGAGTGGAACATGTACAACAAATGCAATCCAAACAGCTCTCTAAACTCATTCTAGTAGTGAAGTGCACTGTGATTGTGTTGTTGCGGTGAACTGCTGTACGGTATATGGTGTTTGCCAAGGCCATTGGAGAATTCACTGACTTTCTGTTGAAATTATGTGCAGCTTTTAGTTCACAAAGGAGCTAAAATGACTGTAAATGGGTGTATGACCGAGACCTTTTAGTCCAAAAAACATATTACATTTCAGCGCAATTCAGTTTAGTTCAATTCACTTCATTTAGGTTTTGTTTAGCACCAAATCACAACAGCAGTCTCATCAAGGCGCTTTATATTGCAAGGTAAAGGTAAATTCTGACAATAAAGAGGAAACCACGATAATCAGCAAGCACTTGGCAACAGTGGGAAGGAAAAACTCCCACTGAGCTTTCCTGTTGTTTTCAGTGAACTGGAAACCCCGGTGTTTGCTTGGAAACATTGAATGTTTCTATATTAAAACAAGAGAAAAAATTAATAATAAGTCAAAATAAAGAGCAGTCTTGGAAATGTAAATGTTAAGATCGGAACTGTGTAGCTTTCTGCTTCAATTTGTGATCTTAATGTTGGGAAGAATTCATTTCCTTTTCCTGTGATTTAATACTTGTCTCCCTTTTTTCTCTCTGCTTCTCTTATTATTTGTCTTTCAGCCTTTTACTATTTATTTCTGTTTTTCTCATTGTCTCTTTTCCTCTAACCTGTCTGTGTTTCCTCTCTTTGTTCTCATTCACTATATACTACAGTCCAATTTGCTCCAGTGGCAACACAGATGAAAACACGAGTGAGGAACTGGCTTGTCGGTACATCATCTGGCTCACAACCCCGAACCTTCCCCTGACACTTATTCTTTTCTCCGTGTCACACACTGTTACCTGACAATCTGCTCAGCAGAGATGTGATTGTTGGAGCAACTCAAGCAGAAGTAACACTAAAAGGCTTTTAATCTTTATAAAATCCTCCTCTTCTCATTGGAGCTTTTTTTTTTGTGTAAATCCATTATCAGAGAACAGTGCGTGGAGAGTGTTTTCTTTTTCCTTTAGAGAGAAAGCACATGTGAGTACAGTGTGAGGTGTCCATTGTGTTTCTGAATGCCTTTTTGCACGCGTGTTTGTGTCACAGAGGTATTTTGAGTTATGTTTTGCTTTCAGCGATGTCTGTAATTAGCATTAAAACCCCAGCGATGTGGTCTGGGAGCTTTTCAAGGTTATTCTTTCGGTCTACTAAACCAGAGGAGTCTTTCTGCCCCAATAACTGCCGTGTTAGTCACAATACAGTTGTTTTTAGATTCATTTTCTTCAGATCGATTACAAGTGTCTGTTGAGTGTGAGCTTTAAAGGTATAAACTCTGATCTTCGATCGGATCTGACACCTGATAGACAATAACGCATCCATGTTTCTGACTTTGAGCGACCTGTTCGTCTGGGTTCCTTCTCTCAAATCACCCTAACCACGGTGTATGTTTCATTCATTAAATATTCATCCCAATTCAAAGAATTAATCATTTATGATTACAATTCAGAATCAGACATCAGACAATCACCGTGAAATAATCATTTTTCATTTGCTCACGGCACATCGGTAATTAACGTTTTCTTCACACTCGTTCTTTTCACTCTCATTCCTCTCCTTCTCCTCGTTTTTCTAACAGAAATTCTTAGTTTATGATCAGCTCAACACCTGGTGAGGGACCAAGGCTGTGTCACTGTCTATCCTGTTGCCATGGTGATTAGAAGGTTAGGAGCCCCAGAAGGGCCCCTAATAAGGAGGAAACAGGGTGTGAAATTAAGGCTGTAGGACAAGCATAGCATCTGTTTTTTAAGCAAGGCTGTGAAGACGGTGATTTAATGTAAATGAGCGGAAAATACAAACAGCAGGTGGCTTGTACAGTAGTTTCCTTCAGGTTGTTAAAATTTCAGTTTGGATGTTTTGCTTAACTCGCTTTATGTCCAGCTTTCAATCAGCAAACTCAACAGCGCTAAAAAGTTCTTTTGCATGTTGTTTTATTTAAGTTGGTCTTTTCCCCTAAAGCGGCTACAAGAGAGAATGGAGGACAGTGATAAGCTTAATGACTACGCTTAATTATTTTCTCATTAGTGATGGGACTGAAGCAGAGTCAGAGCCTTTTATGTTTCGGGTCAAAGTTTTCATCCCCGAGGAGGATAATAGGAACGCTCTTGGGACGGTGCTGATGCATATGTTACTTTTTGTGTCCCTATGCAGATTTTTTTGCAGGAAAACGTCTGTTTTTTTGTGGCTACACCTGCAGCGGTTGTTAAGCGTAGGACTCCGGGAATAACAAACTAAAAGAAGAAGGCTTTTGTTTCGAGATTGCGTTAGGCCTTAAGTTTTTGTTTTTTTTTTGGGCCCAGCACAGCTCTGTGAAATGTCAGGCTTTCCACAGAGTTGTTGTAACATGCGAAGGTAAACATCAGCTGACTGATGTAGATTTTAAAATTACTAAGCAACTGCCAACTGATAATGCTCCTGGCAACAAAATGCAGATGTCGGAGTCAGGTCCTGTATACTGGTAGTTAATTAACAAAACCCCAAAACAACATTTTAAGAGACATTTCTGTGTCTCTGTTCTGTGATGCAGTTCTCAGATTCACTGTAGCCACATTCATTGATTATAGTAAAAGATTAGAGTAAGTGTAAGCTGTAGTGCTTTTCACTGTGCAATAGACTTAGTTGAAATCTTTCACTGGTATTCCTATTTATCCCTATTATATATTCTGTATTTATATATGTCTATATATGCTATATTTATGCTTATATTTGTTTCGTTTCAGTGTTGTGCTACTGGAAACTGAATTTCCTGGAGGAACCCACCCGAGGGATTAATAAAGTTTAATCTAATCTAATCTAATCTAATCTAATCTAATCTAATCTAATCGATTTCCTCTCTTGCTCTGCTATCCTTGCCAATAAAGACATACAATGTCCTTTTTTCCAGCTGAAGGCTTGTCTTTTGATTTGAAAAGAGAAAATCTGGCATACTGTCACTAACCTTTCCACATTTAAACATAAATGATTTGTTCTGGAGACAGTTGATATGATGTCTGTCCACTAGCATATCTGTTTCCTGAGTTAATACAGCAGAATAATTGTTAAAAAGTATAAAATCCCATGTTCCTGCTTTTACATGCATACATTTCATATATAAATCTCATGACATGGACAGTGCTTCCTACAGCTAAGTGATTGCTCTAAGGAAACAACGGTGTTTCTTTTTTGTAAAATTACAGGCTCTTGACCTTTAATTGAATCGCCTGAAATGACTGATGTCAAAAGAACAAATATGTAATGTAAATAGATATGCAGTTTCTGATTTTTTTTTCCAGATTTTTATTCAGATAACATTATCAGATTGCTTGTTTTCTCTAACCAATGGACCACAATGTTAAAAAAAAGTAAAAATATTAAATATTAAAACACTGTGAGTGCTTGTGTCTGGAAGCCTGACTCAGCAAAGTTAAGATACAGGATATTCCACTGCTGCATATCATTAACTTGTTTTTTCTCCCAGCCATAGTTTGTGTTTCTTCCTGTCTCCCTGCCCTGCTCTCTTATTTTTCTTAGCCCATCGATAAAAGTGAGCCTGGTTCTCCCAGAAGTTTCATCCTGTTAAAAGGGAGTTTTTCCTTCCTGCTCTTACCAAGTGCTTGTCATGGTTCTGGGTCAGTTAACCCAGCATTTATTATTTTAAATTCAACAGGTTATTTTTTTAGATTTAAGATACTTTATTGATCCCCCTCTGCATTTGACCCATTCACTCCGTGAAGCAGTGGGCTGCCGTCAATATGGCACCCGTGGAGCAGTGTAGAGCACTGAACCTTGCTCAGGTTCAGTGGATTCGAACCCCCGACCTTCCGATCATGAGGCGAGCACTCTACCTACTGAGCTACCCCCCTAACACATTTCTGTGTTCATTCTTATTACGCCTCTGAGTTTACTTGTGATCAGTTTAGTTCCTTGTTTATTAGGTTCACCTTGTGTCTTTGTTCCCTGTTCAGGGTGTTTCAGTTTTGTTCCCCCTTGTCTCATTAGTTAGATCATGTTCAGCTGTGTTCCCTTGTTTGCCCTCGTGTGTATTTATGTCTGGGTCTCCCTCTGTCCTGCGTCTCAATCTCCCTCATTTCCCCGCTGTCTGCTCTGCCTGCCTGATTACTTCATGTGTATTCCCACTTTAGTTAGTTTTGTATTTCTGGTGTCCAGCAATAATGCTGTGTTCTCGTGTTCAGTCCTGCCTGATGAGTCTGCCTTTGGGTCCAATCCTGTCTGCCTCACACAGCTAGTTTATGACGGTTTTTGCTCATAGGGGCTCATCTCATTGTTGAGGTTTTCACTAAAACTATACCATTCTTATCTTGCAGTATAAAGCGCCATCAGATTGATGGTCTGTATGATTTTGTGATTTTTGTCTATATAAACACATTTGAAATGAATTGAATTGTGTTGCCTATACAGTCGTGGCCAAAAGTTTTGAGACCATTTCCCATTTAATTCTCAAAACTTTTGGCCACGACTGTAGACTAACAACACAGTGCAGGAGTATTAAAGCACAAATTAATCACATTTTTAATAACATTCAAAGGTCAGTGAAGTAATTTGACTCAACTGCAGCACTTCCTTGTTGTTAGTGTAATTAATGTTTGTAATTGTGATGTCTGTAAGGCACAAATCTAAATCTAAACCTATTCTGAAATAAGCTTGATGTATCTGGGCAGAAAACAGAACTCTGTCCTTAAGCTGGGAACTCACACAGGAGTGAGTGAGTGAGTGAGAAGCCTTCCTTTGAGGTGTGTGAATGAGCATGCCTGGTGACAAATGAATATGTCAGTGATGTCTCTGAAGATGTCGTCTGCTGCAGACTGCTGACTGCAGCAACAGTGAGATGTGACTGAGAAAATAAATGGATAAAAGGGTGGTATTTTGTCACCTGTAATAGTGGAGTCTAACTCTATTAAAGTATTCATGGAGACTATACACAGGAGAGAAACCCGGGGTTTAAAAAGATATAACCTGATCTCATGTTGTTTTTGGTGAAAAATCAGCATGAGGCAAAAAGCTGAATAAAGCCTGCGGTTGATCTGCACGTAGAGGGGGTTGAATGAGCTTTGTTTTCATGCTGTAATCAAGGAGGATGTACAAAGAAGCCTTTAAAGGCTTTCCCTCCAAATATGCGTGACATGAATATTTCATGTTTCACCAGGAGGGTGTGCACGGAGGCAGTCGGCCTCAGGTAGCTGACAATGGCTAAATTAGTTTCCTCCCCCCCGTTCTCTTTTTCTAATTCTAATTTTTATTCTTCATTGTGTGAAATGAAACACATCCACACATTGGGCCCCCCTGCTGTGGAACACAAGTCGTTAGCCTCGATTTGACAGAGCTGTCACTTTACCAGCACCACCTTGTCAAGCCAGCCTGTTATGCTCTACTTAGCATCGCAGCGGCCTAGAAAGAGTGGAGAGAGGTCAAAGGTTACCACAGTCACTTTTGCTAAACGACACTGCAGTTTAGCTATGCTGTTTTTTGTCCTAGAAACAGCATTAAATTAAAGAGAGACTTGGAACAGGAGGGATAATATAACGGAGTGATTGCTGCAGTCAGACTAAATGTACTGGTCAAAGGTAATCATTTTTACTTGAAGCATAGGCTGTGAATGCAGTTTTTTTACCACTACATTAAAAGCCGACAGGTTTGGTGCTGCTGATACAGTTGTTACCATTATTCAAAGGTGTGAGATGAGGTTAAAGGTCATTTTAATGTGAGAGTGCAGTATTTTATTCTGTCTGCAGCAGGGGCAGCTGCAAGATGCTTCACTAGCCAAAGCCAAAGGTTGGTTTTTGTAAAAGAACAAAAGGTGCTCATTTAATTGAAAGATGAGAGTTTTTTTTTTCATTTTAAAGAAAAATGTCTATGCTCAATGTCCATAGCAGCACATTTGAATACAAACCACAATTGAGAGGAAGGAAAAAGACACTCTGAGCATCAGAAATCCTGTAAAAGCTCACGTGTCTGATGTTAGTAGATTTCCTGAGTGACTTTGAAAAAAAAGGCCTTCGTTAGCAGTGAAAGGCTTGTGTTGTTGTACCTGTTAAAATGGATTATGAAAATGTTTGTTGATTGTGGGTAGTTATGTTAAGTTATGTAAATGTGTTTCACTGAGAAATTCAGGAGAGGCCAGAATCTGAATAACAGAGCCAAGGCACACTGCCACTGGATGTGGCCCATTTACTGAAGCTTACCCATACTTAACTTGAAACGATTAAGCTGTTAGGTGTTTGACAGATTAGATATAGATTCAGCCAAGAAATCTTTATGTCGTTTAAGAAAATAGACAGTGGGGAAAATAATTTCTGGATCTTTTGCTGAATGTGCCAAAGGACGTCAGGGACAGGACTGTACACCTGCAAAAGGCTGGAATAAGCTACAAGACCATCAGCAAGCAGCTTGGAGAGAAGATGACTATTGGTGTGATTTTTCATAAATCAGCCTCAGTCTGCAGCTCCATGCAAGATCTTGCTTCATGGTGTGAGGATGATCATGAGAAAGATGGTGCATCAGCCCAAAACTACATGGGGGGAGCTTATTGAATATCTGAAGGCAGTCACCAAGAACACCATTGGTAACACACTACACTGTAATGGACTGAAATCTTGCACCACCATCAAGGTCCCCCTGCTCTTTAACGCACATGTACAAGTGAGTACTGTGGTCAGATGAAACCAAAATCACTCTTTGGCATCAATGGCGCCAATGGATGGGGCCATGTACCGTAAAATCTTGGACGAGAACCTTCTTCACTCAGCCAGAGCACTGAAGATCAGTCGTGGATGGGTCTTCTAGTTTATTTTCTTTAACGTGGAGTTGTTTGAGGTTTTGATTTAGTATCAGCGCAGTAGATGGCAAAAGGTACGTCCAAACAGACAGGAGTACTGAAAGCACAGAAACAAAAACCAGTCTGCTGTGAATACAGTCAGCAGCAAATGGGGTTTAACCAAAAAATCAGTGTGTGTTTAAGTGTATGCTAGCATATTTATGCTGCTTTACCTCCTGTCATGGAAGTGAAAATATACCAGAATGACAAAAATAGTAATTTTACCTCGTGAATCAGAGTTACTGGTCATCTGCTATATCAATTGTTTAGTTGGTTTGTGGTTACTAAAGTTACTAAAGTCACACATAGAAAAGCCTACTAACAAAAGGTAAAAAGATCATTCTCATTTAACTTATACGGTCTACCTTACAATATAAAGCGCCTTAAGGCGACTGTTGTTGTGATTTGGTGCTTTATAAATACAATAGAATTGAATTGAGCTTTAATTTCCTTGATTTATTGTTTCCTCCTCCCTCTACATTCAAGCCAGACAAAGTGTTTGCCCAGACTTCCTGAGGAAGGCACAAGGAACTTCAGAAGCCATGCTGAAAAAGAAACAATCGCCGAATTTGAGCTGGAAAATGTTTATGGTTGGGATGGACTTCCTGTCATCAGAGGAAGTGATGATTATCTATATCCTGTCAGGCTCTCTGAATGCCAATTCAGGTTGAGGCACTTCTCAAATCCCTGTCGCTGTCTAACAGAATTCCCTGGGAGGTCACATATTAGAAGGCCTGACGTCCTGTGTAGGTTTGTGCTAATCTTTGGATGTTTTAACACTTTTCCTTATTTGACATCCTCACTCTGCTTCCCTTTATCCCACTCAGAAGCTGCCACAGCCTTGTTATTTTCACTGATGACAACATGATGGGAAACATCAAATTCCTGCAGGCTTCCATTCAGGGTTTGGACAATAACAGCAAGATAAGATCACTGTAAAGCGAGATTTATGTTCCCATAGGATGCACAGCTAATCTCACTGAAAGAATTGTCAACACAAAGAAACTAAAATTCATACAGACTTTCCCTTACTGCTCCATTTATCTTTAAAATAAATTTAATCTTCACCCCTTGCTGCAGCAGATTTGCACCTGATTGTTGGTGACATTGGATTTCTCCACTTTATTGACTTCTCTGTACTATAGCGTAGCATGTGGGAGGAATAAACAGCACCTCACTGCACACGCACCTTAACAGAGCTGGCTGTGAAAACCATACAAATCGTGATGGCAAACTGTGATGAAAAGTAAATTGTGATAAAAGGTTTTGACAGCAGCTGATCACAAACTGACAAGCAAAGGGAAAGAAAAGGGAAATGGTAGCAGTAAGAACGCACAGTATTTACGCCCAAGTTTGTCCTGCAGAGAGGAAACATATTTTCCTTTCATAGTTGATGATATCAAGAATGGCCTAACCAACAGGTAACATTTTGAAAAATGAAGGATTGCCTTTGTTTGTGACTTGATGCCATGGACACAGAAAATGGGAAATATGGAGAACAAATGGCCATAACCAAAAGCAGCCTGCTGGAATTAAATAGAAAATTCAAATGTGGGCACAGTGATTAAACCATGTA
The DNA here is from genome assembly GCA_015052645.1 of Benitochromis conjunctus. Lineage (NCBI taxonomy): Eukaryota > Metazoa > Chordata > Actinopteri > Cichliformes > Cichlidae > Benitochromis > Benitochromis conjunctus. Next base: position 13,486 of record VOQK01024076.1, on the reverse strand, counting down.
AGAATTAAACTGTTATTTTAACCTAACATATTTGCAAAAATCCACTACAAATGATCATTCAATATAATTTATCAGATAATTTTGCTGAGAGATACTGTATTGCCAAAAGTATTTGTTTGTCTGCCTTCACACATATATGAACTTGAGTGACATCCCATTCTTAATCAATAGGGTTTCGTAAGATGCCGACCCAGATATTTTTGCTTAAAATAAGTTAATTTTAAGCAAAAATATCTTGCTCCACTGGCAGATTTTCCACTTAAAACAAGTGAAAATTCTTTCGTTTCAAGATTTACTGTCTAAAAACAAGTTCCTATATCTCACTGAGATGTTACTCTTAGCTGATTGTGTCTTATTTTAAGTTTGATGAGATTATTTTGACTAGAAATAAGACAAATACACTTGGTAAGATTTAGATTTTTTGCAGTGTAACAGAACCAGTCTCAGGGAAGGAGCAACCATCTGCTGTGACCTGTTGGGGGTGAAGGGAGATAAACAGGAAAAAAGACACACTGTGGAGGGGAGATTATAAAGTTTATACAGAGTGATGTATAAACACAGTGAATGAAAAAGAAATACTCAGTGCAACACAGTAATCCCCCAGCAGTCTATACCTATTGCAACATAAATAAGGGAGGATCAATTGATTCAGCCCTAAATATAAACTTAGACAAAAAGGAAAGTTTGAAGCCTAATCTTCGAAGTAGAGAGGGTGTCTGTCTCCTGAATCCAAACTGGGAGCTGGTTCCTCCAACGAGGGGTTTGAAAACTGAAGGCTCTGCCTCCCATTCTACCTTTAAATACACTAGGAACCAAAAGTAAGCCAGCAGTCTGATAGCAAACTGCTCTGTTGGAGCGATATGATACTATGAGGTCTTTAACATAAGATGGGGCCTTGAGACCTTGTATTTGAGGAGAAGGGTCTTAAATTATAATCCTAAATTAGATGCTAGATTTAACATGGAACCAATGAAGACAAGCTAATATGGGAGAAATATGCTCTCTCTTTCTAGTCCCCGTCAGTACTCTTACTGCAGCGTTCTGCATTAACTGAAAGCTTTACAATCAATTGTAAATAAATCAATAAAAAATTAATCAGCAGCTGAATTAACTGGAGGTAAGCCTATAGATTGTCCAAGGATGCTAAAAATACAATTAACAAGAATGCCAGACAGCTACTAATTGATTCATTGCCAGTTGATTTTATCTATACTTCAGTTATTTTACACATGAATCATAATTGTTATATTTTATCTAATTTATTCATTAAGTAATTAATTTATTTTCTACAATTTTATTTTCCTCTATAGTTAGTGCTACAGAGCGGTACAGTGATTTGTGGTGTGTTAGGATTGTGTTGATGCACACCTAAATACTCCAGACCTGCAAAATGTCCAAACTTCTGCTCTTGCACACAGTTGCTGATGATCCTTTAATCAAGCAGGCTACATTTCATTAGAAGCACCTGGCAATTCCTTAGGCAATTCCCATGGAAGCAGTAAGGGCGTATTTCAATTTTCACAGACTCCTTCTGCATTTTAGTTTAGTCTTAGTCACGTGTGTTAGCCATATGAGGTCGTACCGTGCGTCTCATCCAGTGTCAGCCAGAATTGGTGTTTAAGTCTATATATTATTACAGCTGGCATTTCACTGTCATATGGGTAAAACGGTAGTACTTGTTTATTTTTACATCTAATATTTTGAGAATATTTGAAAATATTACTGCTTTAGTTACTGGCAAATAAGGAATAATTTTGAAAAAAAAAAACATGATTAAAAATGTGAAATTCATAATTTTACAATGAGAAAATTACACAAAATAACCTATTATAGATAACTGACCATCTTCCCAGGAACAGACATCTCAGCAAATTCACACCAAGGTCAGACAATACAAGGTCAATACTCACAGAGACTGATGAAAACCCGAGAGAGAGAGCTGTGCATAGATGAACGGACCTCAATGAACCGAAGCAGCATCTGTGCAGAGATATGTGATAAAGTTGATAAAGTCATCCAGAAAAATAATACTGAATAATAATAATAAATAATGACAATTTATTATGCCATGTGTTGTTGATTTTCAACATTGTATTTACTTAATTTTAAGACACATTAAAGGGTAGGTAAAAACATTTTATTATTTCTTCATATGTAAAACTTTAGCAGTGATAGAGGGTGTACTTTCATTTGACCTTGACTGATTTTACACATATATATAAATCCCTGTACTGGCAGCATTCATAATAAATTATTTGGGTTTAAAAAAGGTTTGGCCACATTCTGTTGGGGCTGAAAGTTTTTACCGCCACCATTTTGATTGACTAGTTGTTAATTAAGAAGCATACCCTAGATAATCCTCTCTTGTTGTAAAGATGTCCATGATTTCCAAAATTGCTTAATGTTTTATCTAATTTAACTTAAAATTGCTGATTGAGCCGTAAAATCATCAGGAAAGTGTTTACTGATGTCACAAAGAAGTCAAAGGAAATCTTTCCACAGACTTCTTGCAGCAACCAGGGTACTCATCTACTGCTGACCATTAGAAAAATTCACATTTAGGGCACTTTTGCATTTGCTTAACTTTTGACAGCTAGAAATTAAATCCATCTTTTATTCCATTTTTTTGGTTTCACTAATAATTAACATTTAGCACTGTAAATCCAGTCCACCAGGTCCACCAGTCCACCCACTCCTGAAATTCAGATGATATCTCCACTTAAAACAGTGACTTCATGACTTTCCTTGCTACACCACATCGCTGTTTCTTTAAATATAAATGACGTCCTTAAATGGTTTCTGTTCCCCTGATAGGTTCTTGTTGACATTAAAAGCAGAGCCATACACTAAGACACCATATGCTATGACACCATATGTTAACTGTAAGTGCCACTACTCCAATTAAATTGTAAATTAAACTTGAGCACTAAATCACTTTTTTGGCAAAGATTGTGCTTTATTTTCAGACTATTGCCAAGCAAACACCCACAATAAAAGATTCAGCAATATAAATGCAGACTGGTTTATTATTTGCCATATTCACAGCATTCAGCTTTGTGACTGGAAGTAATTTCTCACCCTTGGACTTACTGGACCTTCATAGTTGTGAAAAAGTAATCCTTAAGTGTAAATACTCCACACACAGGAGGAACCCGGAGAAAGTATAGAAGAACTCTGGGGTCACGAGAGGCCAGTGCCACCTGTGAGGCGGCTGTTGCTCGTGATTGATGTTTCCCTGCAAACAGAAGCAGTTTATGTTCCTGTGGCTGTCATCTTAACTCTTATCATGGAATGTGCAGTGAACCTGCCGGATCTCCCCCTGGGAATGAGAGTGAGTCTAGAGGGAATAAGAGCAGCAGGGCATTTCATTGAGTCTGTAGAAATACTCACTAGTGCTGCCTTTTTGTGCTTCTTTTCTCACCTGAACTAAAGAATTTACACACTGAGTGTTTTGTTGTCCAGGTAATTATAAGCTGCTTCACTAATGTTGAGGTTCAAGATCTGGGGAGGCCAATCCATGACGGATAGTGTTCCATATTGTGTTCGCCTATCCAGGTATGCATATTAGCAGTGTAATCGGGATAGTCATTCTGAAAATGCAGCTGACAATCACATACTGTCCAGATGATACATTCTGATGCCATTTTTCTGTATTCATAATCAGTTTTGACAAGATCCATAACATCACTGAAAACAATATAATTTTATGCCTATCAAACTGTCTCATGTTGAGCATTTTTCATAGATTTAGTGATTTTACAGAAATGAGAACATATTGTGTTTTTCCAACTACTGCTAAATACAGTGGTGTGAAAAAGTGTTTGCCTCGTTTGTGATAGTTTTTCACATATTTATCACAATTAAATGTTTCAGATCATCAAACAATTTTTAATATTACACAAAGATAATGTGAGTAAATGCAAAATGCAGTTTTTAAATGATGATTTCATTTATTAGGGGAGAAAGGTTATCTAAACCTACTGGTTCTGTGTAAAAAAGTTACTGCCCCTATTGTTAAATTATGATTATTATGATTTTTTTCCCCCTGCCTGTCCCGTTTGGATCTTTAGTCATCAGAATTATTGTCTGAAGGCCAAGAAAGACGCCCAACGGATTTAATTTACCAAGTGGATCATCATGGCCTTGCCGTATTGGTCCATTTGATTAGCCTTTGTTATTATTATTTATTTATTTTATTTTATTTTCAGTTGTTATACATGGGACAGACATGACTGGGGGATAGGAAAAGGAGAAAGAGAGAAAGAAAGGGAGGGAGGGAGAGAAAAACAGAGGGGGCGAGGGACAGTGAGAAAGGACAAAAAAGAAAAAAAATCCACTGGATCACCTGATGAAACAAACAAAAAAAAGCGAAAGAAAACAAGCAAAAGCAACACAATACGGGGACCACAGCAATAACCCAGATAAGTGTGAGTAACAGTAAATACTAAATACTGAATGTTATTGTGCAGCACGCAGGTCCGACAGCGCACAACGTGCTCCAAAACAGCAGCCAAGAAAGGTGTAGTTTGCGTCTCTGAACACCCGTGTGTGCACCTGTGTGGATGAGCGCGCTTGTATTCAAAAGGCTTCTCCATGTAACGATCTGTCAGAGGGTGTGGGGAGCCACAGCCCCGTCCCCCAGGGCATGAAGCAGGCACGGAGGAGCTCCAGGCCCCAGACATCCAGAGATCCCCAGAGCGCGAGAGCCCAAGGAGGACCACCGGAGGGGCAACCGCGCCATCCTCCCGGAACGAGCCGAGGAGAGCCCCAGATGAGGGTCACCCAGCAGCCACGGAGCAGAAGCCAGAGGGGGCCACAGTGACGTGCCCGGCAAAAAAAAAAAGAATTAACTGAATAAACCATACTCAGGCCTTAATACTGGCACCTGTTGAATCAAGAAATCACTTAAAGAGAACCTGCTTTACAAAGTGAAGCATTAAGACTTTGGAGTGGCCTAGTCGAAGTCTTGAACTGAATCTGATTGAGATGCTGTGGTATGACCTTAAAAAGCCAGTTCATGCTGGTAAACCCTCCAATGTGGCTAAATTACAACAATTCTGACAAATTCCTCCACAAAGCTGTAAAAGACTCATTGCCAGTTATCGCCAACAGTTATTAGGTTTAGGGGGCAATCACTTTTTCACACAGGGCCAAGTAGGCTAAAAAACACCTTCATTTAGAAAGTGCATTTTGTATTTACTTGTGTTATTCTTTGTCTAATATTCATTTATTCTTTTGATGATCTGAAACATTTAGGTGTGACAAGTATACAAAAAATGGGAAATCTAGGTGCCCAAAGATATGATTTAATTGGTTCTCTGGTGAGTTGTTTGTCATGTGTAGACATAAAACTGGTTCAAGACTTTCAGAAAGCCTGAGAACTACTGCTCCACCTCAAAAAACAGAAAAGAGCTTGGCTCCTTGGAGGCAAACTATAAGCTAACCAGGGGTGGTTGAATACATTTGCACAGTACAGTATAGACACAGAGTATGGAAAATGTCCAGTTACTGAATCTGCATGGTCTTAAAATCATTAAATGACCTTCCTAAAACTTTCTTTAATTCAGCTTATCAATTAGGTTACTTTATGCACATATATACAAGTACAACAGTATATACAAGATGTTCTCCTGTTTTGCACAAGTTTGAAAGAAGAATGCTGATAAATGATATTATTTATTTGTGGTCTTAAATGACCGATGTTAAATGAGCCACAAGTTGTTCTTCAGCAGGCGGTAGATGGCTTTAAACAGTAAAGCATACAGCAGGCATTAATGGTTTATCTAAATGCCATTGAAGCAGCTCACTGGCAGGTTTGGGGGACAACATTCAGAGCTTTTCAGCCTCTGCTGATCCCTGTTGGTGTTGTTATTGAAACGAAAAGGGAGTCTGAGGCTTGTTGCCAACCACCAGGCTGATCAGCCTGGGACACTGCTATAAAAACTCACCTCTACCTGTCAGTGTGGCTTTGTTAGTTATTTCATGGTCAAAGAGACAGTGGAGCATGCTGCTGTGGATTTGACCTCTGTGCTAATTGTTAACAGCACTGCCTTGTTCTCACAACTTCACTCAGCTGTGAGCTGTGCTCACCAACCTTCACAGAGACCCATAAGTCACCCTCCTTCGAACTCCAACGTCGTCATCACAAAGCAGAAAAAGAGCCAGTGTAGTGCAACTTTTATTCACCTTTAGTTTGAAAGTGCAGAACACAAAATCCAGAAATTTGATCAGTGTTCCCTACTTGTGTTTTGAGTTTAACAAATCAAACCAAGCAAGAGATGATGGCTGCAGTCATCGCAACTTATGTGACTGTTAAAGCATTGAGGCCAACTGAAATTTATTTACTTGCATGCCCTGTGGCGGTCCATACCATAAAGTTGCATCAGCTAATATAGTGGTGATCGGAAAGTACATGAGCTAACTTTCTGCTGGAAAATTTAAGATTAAAGACTGGCAACCTGTCCACAGTGTGCTGTACTTCTCACCCCATGATAGTAATCCTGAACTGGATAAGCAGAAGAAAGTAGATAGACAGATGGATGTCCATGTTAGGGACAAAGACTGGTTTGCATTTTAATGCAGAAGGTGACAAAACAATCTGTGTTAAACCTTAAATTCAGAAGCTTGTGTCACTGCCCAGTCCTCAACCACTTTGTCTTGATCACCCACATAGCTTCTTCCCACTGACCCACTGCTTGTTTCCAAGCGGTCATTGTTGTGGCTTTCCCTCTAATATTGGAAGGATTTCATCTTACAATATAAAGCATCTTAAGGTGACTGTTGTTGTGATTTAGACCTATATAAAAAAATGAATCCAATAGCATTGATAGAAAAAAATCTTTTGGCCCAAATCTACAATTTTGTGTAAAAAATTTTTTCTGGCTTTAACCCTCATAGCCAACTGTCCAAACACGTCTTTTTAGTATAGCAAAGAAAGCAACCTCACTACAAAGTTACAGTAATAAAACGCAGTAAAACAAACATTTTTTGGGTGTCACAGTGGAGTAAGACTGTGGCATTCGTCAAAATGTAACTGCTCTGCAATGAGCTGCTGTGCTTTTTATGGCAGACAACACAACAGGCATCATAAAATAATTTGAAAACGGGTGAAAATCTCAGTTTGGATTTAAACTCATTTTCTCTTTCAGTGCCGCTCATTTTTCTGGTGAAGCACTGACTTGCTAAATTCCTATTCAATTTATGCAAATCCCCCCTCCCCCCTCCCCCACACAACAATAGCTGGTGTTGCAAAGTGTTGCATACTGTAAGCCAGCTAAAGCGACGTGCTGGAGCCCAAAGCAGAGCTCCCTTCAGGTTTCACAGCACTGTAGCTGCATGGGTAGCTTGACACCAGGGGAGCAGAATGAATAATAGATGTGTGTCACTTCACCAAAGCGGATGAATATTTCAAGAAGGGGCACGGGAGGGTGTGGAGAGAACAGAAACGCAAGATGACCGAGCTCAACGTGCTGCTGCATGCAGTCTGAATTTCATCTAAAAATATAGACTCGCATGCGCAGAATACCATGCGGCCACATCCACAAGAATCACATACTGTGGTGACACAATGTACACACAAGTATAAACACGCATGCACACAAAAAAGGGGGAAAAGACATGCAAATGCACTCAGCTACATAGGCACGGAAATTCACATGTCCCTCGGTGCAGCCTGGATTAGACAATATGAATAGAAGCATAGAGAAAGTCTGAAGACATTGTGGTGCCAGAGTGTTTCTGCACTGTAATCCAGTGACCAAGCCGCTCAGAGAGTGCATGTCTAGGCCAAAGAGGTTTTAGAGTTTGGCGCTGTGTAAGCTAACTCTATTTCAACACATACTAAAAAAAAAGTTTACTTCTCCCTTTCATTGCACTCTTATGTATTAAAGTGCTACTAACTTCTAAAGGTCATGGCATGATGCTGGAAAGTACAACTGCTAATAGGCATTCATAAGTATTGCATGGGTCACCTTATCTAATGCACACATTCATGCATAATACATAATGGTTCAAACATATTAAATAATGTATAACTGATTTAATATTTTAAAATGAACAATCATCATGACACTGGACCACTGCTTAAAGTGGGCCCATATTGCTCCATATTTTTTTTTTGGACACTCAGTTTAAAATATTACAAATTTTTTTTCTTTTACTAAGTTCACTCTCTGTTTAAAACAGGCCATTTTGGTTCCCTTACCTTAAACCTTTATTTTGTTTTGATTGACCAACCTTTACAAACAGATGGTTTGAACAGCAGGAGGGTGGGGCTTCTGCACTTACTCTTAGCCCTTTTTCTCTGGTACCTACTTGGCGCTAAGCTCAGCGCTCTGCGACTCATCTGGGTTTTTTGGGTTTTCGATTAGCTGGTGGCTAAATGTGGCTAGTCAGTGGTGTCACTCCCTGAGTCATGAAATCGACTCCTTCACGATAATGAAAACTGCCATTTTTTAAACCCAGCAACGAGGGAAATGTCTACACAAAAAACAACAACACTGTGCTCCCTGAGTCTGACAAAAAACGCTGCTCAGAATGCTGCATTAGGTGTATCTACTCTCTTTAACATCAAACACAACCAAGAGCAGAAATAATGACAAGGAAATTGATTATAGACATACTATACTGACCTGATTTTTAAAAATGGCCATGTTTGATATAAGTTTGCATCATTTTAATAGCATTTGACTGAAAAATCAAGCCAAAGAACTGGTGCCCAAAGACACAGTTCTTTGAATGGCCCCTTGAGGCTGTTTTGCAGAGATAGTCCTCATAGACTCGATGATAAAATGTCCAACTTTATAGCATTTAAATTGTCTTGAGTACTTGAAAAAAATCAACCGGACTTTGCGGTTTGTGACCACATTTTATCTGGCAGCTGAATCTTTGAAGATCCACAGTGAAGAACTTCAAACATCAACCAGGGAAAAGCAGAACAGCAGATGCAGCAACACTGTCATCCTTTTTGTGGCAGGTTTGTCTGAGAAACTCAAGCATGACATCCCAGTTCACTTCTATTAACCGTCTGCACCTTCAGACAAAAGATGGTTCATCCCAAGGGCAAAACACCAAAACAGAGCTAAACAGTATAGGGTGTGCTGTGGAGGCTCCTCAACAGGGGCCAGGGAGAGGAGGCAGTTTGTGCCCACAGTCAATGACCATCGTCAAACAGTAGTGGTGGTTTACAACACCAGCTATCAGCCACCTACAATGCAGTCTTGAGATCCCTTCTCAGGTATTTTAAACGTGACTCATACCTTGACTGTGACCTCAATAGCTCACATGATATTGGGGTGGGCAAGTATCTAGCAGAAGCTTTACACCTTGACCCCTGTGATGGTAATGATCCACGCTTTGTTTCACACCACTGGCTCATGCAACGACACACATGATCATTAGTAGAACTTCAGGGGAAGCTTCTTGGATGACAGGTGAAGCAAGCCAAGAAGTGCAGTCACCACACATTAGAAATATTAATATACAGTTGTAGATGTAGCTTGCTAACCAAGCTTGCTTGCATGTATGAGTTCAGTTTAGTGAGTGAAACATTAATGTTCTGATGATTGTACAACTCCACTAAGACTTGCACTATGAGCTTCCAAAAATCATGCTCCTTTTAGCATATCTATCACCACTTCCTCCACTACTTTAAGATAAGCTAGCAGCATAGCTATAGTGATGCAATCTGTCTGATGATCTGTGAAATTTGGAGTAAAGGGTTTCAAGCTGGCCCTGAAGTAGACTGGCGATCTGTACAGGGTGTACCCTGCCTCGTCCCATGCCGGCGGAGAGAAGCTCCAGCTCCCCTGTGATCCTAAATTGAACAAACAGTTCAGAAAATAGATGGACTCATTTACTGTCCACAGCAAAGAAGTGAATTGAAGTGAATTTACTGATTTTTTGTTTTTATTTCGCTTCTTGGGGACAGAATACAAAATATTAGGAACCATACATCCCATAAGCTAGCCTCTGATGAAATGAGGCTAAAAAAGTACAGCTTGGAGTGATTTTAACCCAGTCTGGCAGCATCGAGGTGACCTTGATGAGCTGAGTCTGAGGATAGAGAGGCCAAAACAGAGAGAATAAAAAAAACACTTTATTCGGGTACTCTGTATTCAAACTTTGTATTGTTTTCTCTTCTTCACTGGTGTTCTTCAAAACAGAACTGGTTACTTATTAGAAGCTTGATGACATTAGCAGTGAGTGCCAAGTAACAGGATTATGTGACTAATTGAAAGCAGGAGTCGGCTTGCTGTCTCCTGCCTCACTCCTGCTTCCCCCTCACTAATATTAGTATTGAACTAATACTTTGATATGGTTTGCTTGTAGGGCTGCTTGCACAGAGCTGTTAACCTTGGATGTCGTTTTTTTGTTGTTAGTGTTGTTGTTGTGATTCGCTCCGTTGGCTGTTTTCTCCGCAGAGGTGTTGTCGTGACTCATCTGTCTCCTGTCAGCAATGATGGCATAGAAATTTCATCTCTGTAAGAAAACCCCATCCTTCAAAACTGTCTGCACAAACACTCATCAGCACATCTCCTTTCCTTTTCTCCCCCTTGGGTTCCTTATTATTATTTTTTTTCATTTTCTTAGTTTTTCCTCTTCTTACTTTTATATTTCCATGTTCTTTCCATATATTAAGATTTCACCTCATCTGCTTTTTGTTTTAGTTTGTTTCCTTCCTTCTTCTTACTTCCAGTGTACTTCAACTTTTCATTTCTTTCTCTTCGTTTTTTTTAATTTATTTTGCATTTTCTCTTCCTGACTTTACTTCTTGTTTTCTCCTTTGAGTTAATTTCATTTAACTTCTCTCCTTTGGCCTAGTTTCTTCTTCTTTTGTTTGTTCCTATCTTTCCATTACTTCTCTTTTCCTCCTCAACTGTTCCTCATTGAGCTAAGTTTATGCACATTAGCTCCTATATGCCTCCAAAGGCCTATTGAGTCCTCTTCTCTCTGATTTTTTTTCCTCCGCCAGTCTCATCCTCTGTCTGAGTCACTTGTCCTCTGAAGGTTACAGAAAGATTCCTCGTTCTTTATGTCTCTCTTCTTTCCTCCCTTTCTTCATTACTCCTCTTCCTTTTTCTTATTTCTCTACATTTACTTTTTTTTTTTTAGCCTTTTTTCCATTCTTTATTTAGTTTTTCCTTTACTTTCTGCCATTTTCATGCCCTTTGTCTTTATTGTAAT
>VOQK01024060.1:0-14800 GCA_015052645.1 Benitochromis conjunctus | reverse complement strand
GTCTTCAAGCAACTTAAAGAAGTCCAGACGCTTTTCTTTCCTAAGCTCCTTAGACTACGATGACCTGGATGACTGAGAACCTTCACAGACACCAGTTAAGGTGGTTAAAGCATGTGAATCCCTCCCAGGTGAGGTGTTTTGGGCATGTCTAAGCCCCCGTAGCAGAGACCACACTGCCCTTAGAATTAGAGGTGGGAGAAAAAAATGAGTATACCTTCTTATTTCTAAATTTTGTGTGGCAAAATTGTTTTGATACAGGGACACCAAATGCTGACATTTTATTAAATAAATTAAAATATTATTGGAATACTATGAACAAGAGGCTGAAGCCCACACACCTCCAGTCTCAGATAATGTTACCTGCATTATCATAAACTTACATTTAAACGGCTTAACCGAAAAAAAACCCCCATCTAACATTGATCTTTACAAGGTTACCTCCTCAGTGATTGCTCGGAGCTTAAGAGTGTTGCACACTCACAATCGGTTTTGATCACCAGGCGATTGAACAGGTCTCCTGATGGGAGGCAACCTTTCTGCAAACAGTTGTAGTCTGACTTTGACCGACTGCAATCATTCTCGGAGAGATTTTCGAGAGCGGATCTCCCCCACCCCCTCCAACACTATAATTCTCCTACAGTTCTCAGCATGAAAACTGATGTGAGCAAATAATAAAAATAAGAACAGATACGTGTGAAAATAATAGAACTGTTACACATAAGACAAGAATAAACCACCATACTGTCTGTGCAGCACAACAGTAATGTTATAGCATAGAAACACATTAATACGATGATAGAAATCTTGCGTTTTCATAGAAGTTTATCGTTATTTTTGACTTTTTAGCGACTACATAATTCAAACAAATTGTTGTTCAAATTCAACTTATCCAGCTCGTCGGTGTGTTTGTGTCCAGAGAGCGTGTAGTGTGCGGTCTAAACTCTGCAGCTTTAAGAAGAGAAACTTTCCTCACAGGAGATGAATAACGTTGACTCTTCCAAACACCGCCTGCGCAGAGGGACCAATGAGGCCGTCGATCTCATGAGCGTCCGCGGACTCGCTTCTCCTCACGGTCACCGTTTCCTCCCGGCCGCTGTCTGAGGTTACGGTCGGCATGCTCATATGGATAAACAGTACTAATAAAACTAAAACAGACAGACGACGGCCTTTTTATAATAAACTATAATATCGGGCTGGTGTATAGAAGAGGGTGAAATTAAACATGAATTTATGTAGCTCACTGCTTCCGCCTATAAAGAAATCAAACCCTGTTGCCATAGTAACGTAACGCCAGCACGCCGTGTGTTTGACCGGAAGTCATGACGCAACCGTTTAAAGAACTAAAATAATTCTGGAAAGAAGTTTTTAATCTTACAACTTTCTCAAAACTGGACACATAGACCGAACTGAAGTCCCTTATAGTGAATAATATTCTCTATATCGGACCACGTATATATAAACTATCCAAGATGGCATCGGCGTACAAACGGTAGATGGCAGCAACACGTCTGCGTTTTGAAGAAGAAGAAGACGCGGGGCATTGTGGGTACTGTCATGGTGGCTGGCGCTCGGTGAGACGGAAACGTTTCGCTGCCTGTTTGCGCCGTTGAGTAGCTGTCGGAACAGTTTAAGTCAGGTTTTTAACGTTGTTTGTTGTTTAAACCTGCCATCAAAAATGGCGTCTACGGCGGCAGGCAAACAGCGGATACCGAAGGTGGCGAAGGTGAGCGAACAGAGCAGTGTCAGAGCTCCAGGCTAATGCTAACACAGAGCTCAGGCTAACGGAGCAAAACTAACCTCCAATCTCATCTTTTCACTGCCACTGTTACCCACACAAACGCACTACACTGTAGTACTTTATGGGTATTTTACCTGCGGAACAGGTAGCTCTGTGGTCTGAGTTACACAGGTTACTTTAGCTGTTAAACTCGCACCACGCTCTGCTTTGTTTTGGCTTGCATGTGTTTTATGGGTCCATAATTTATACTTATTTATATTTGGATTTAAAATTTGATACATCTGAGTTCCTTTGTGTCTTTAAAGTTAGAAATGTGTTTAAACATGTATGCAGTATCTCACAACTATCCATTACAGTAGTAGTGAAGGAGGCGACTGTGGTGTTTGCAGAGGTCTGTATTGAGAGTAGGGAGCTTCTGGAAGTGTATAGAAGCAAGACAGAATACATGTGTGTAAATGAGGGAGACTGGTGTAGCAGTGAAGCCGAAAGGGGTAGAGGAAGTGATGGTGGATGAGTTTAAATATCCGAGATCAGCCATCCAAAGCAGCGGACAGTGCGCAAGAGTGGTGCCGGCAGGGTGGAGACGAATTTCAGGGGTGATTTGTGACATGATAGAGGCAACTGAGAAAGGGGAGGTTTACAAGATGGTAGTGAGACCTGCTGTGATGCATGGTTTGGAGACTTTGAAACGGAGGCCGAGGTGAAGGTCAGGGACAGCTCTCATCCGTTACTTTGGAGACAAAGTTAGAGGCGGAGATTGTTCCAACATGTGCAGAGGAGGGCTAGAGGATATACTGGTAAAAGGATGTTGAAGGTGGAGCTGGCAGGTAGGAGGAAAAGAGGAAGACCTCAAAAGGTTGATTGATGCAGTGAAGAAGAATCATATACAGAGGGTTGGTATGACAGAGAATGGTGCTGGGTTAGGGTGAAATGGGGGTAAAAGAGCCACTGGTGACTCCTAAAAGAGGAGTCAAAGGAAGAATAAGATGATGATGGAAGAGGTGGTGGCTGAGTATTTGTGTGACCTGCACAGGTGTCAAAGCAACTGGACTGAATAGAATTAAGTAATTAAATTTTATTTATGTAGCACAAATTCAGTTGCTTCGGGGTGCACTATATTGCAAGTTAAAGACTGTTACATAAGCAATTAAAAACTCCAACAATCGGGAGAACTTGGTGACGCTGGGGAGGAGGAACTCTGCTTTAACAGGAACCAGCAGAAGCAGATTCAGGAAGAGGCTGTCTACTGTGACCAGTTGAGGGGAAAGAGAAGATACAGCATAAAGTTGCTCTATTTTCTGCTGTGTTTTAGGTGAAGAATAAAGCTCCGGCAGAGGTTCAGATCACTGCAGAGCAGCTGCTGAGGGAAGCCAAAGAGCGAGAGCTCGAACTCCTGCCGCCACCGCCGAAACAGAAGATCACCGATCAGGAGGAGCTCAATGACTACAAACTGAGGAAGAGGAAGGTAAGCACTTCATCATATTTTCACTGCTGGCAGGTCTGTTCACATTCCTCTTACTCATACCGCTCTAACTGCAAGAAGATTTTTTTTTTTTTCTTTTAGAGTTTTTGGACATGATGAATATCTTTTTCTTTCAGAGCTTTGAGGACAACATCAGGAAGAACCGCACTGTCATCAGTAACTGGATTAAATACGCACAATGGGAGGAAAGTCTGAAGGAGATCCAGAGGTACGGAAGCAAAAACAGCTGGAAGTCAGATAATTACATGGCTACAACTTCAAAGGGGGGGCCAAATCACAAACCTCTAAGTCTTGGTCGTACCGAAATAAGTGGAATCTGTCTTCACATCTTTTAACATTTTAGTAAATGCTTTACAAAGTTTTCTCACGCCCACATGTCTGCGCTGTCCACTTTTACGTTTCAGGGCTCGTTCCATTTACGAGCGAGCGCTGGACGTCGAACATCGCAACGTCACTCTGTGGCTAAAGTACGCCGAGATGGAGATGAAAAGCCGCCAGGTGAACCACGCCCGCAACATCTGGGACAGAGCCATCACCATCCTCCCACGAGTCAACCAGTTCTGGTAGGATTTTTTTATTTATTTATTAATTATTGCTTACATATTTCTTGATTGTTTTGTCTGTAAAATATCAGCAGGCTTTAAAACGTGGTGAAAGTCACATTTTTCACTCTGCTGCTTGTGATTGCATGGCACTGATGGAGAGTCTTTTAAATCTTCTGTGTTCCTTCATTAAGTGTGTCATATTTTGAATGCTGTTCCTTTGGACAGGTACAAGTACACCTACATGGAGGAGATGCTGGGAAACATCGCCGGCTGCAGGCAGGTGTTTGAGCGATGGATGGAGTGGGAGCCCGAAGAGCAGGCCTGGCACTCCTACATCAACTTTGAGCTGCGCTACAAGGAGGTGGAGAAAGCCCGCACCATTTATGAGCGATATATCCTTCTGTTGCTTTTACTAACATGCAGGAAACTGTGTGTTTCTCTACACTGAAATTCAAACAATATAAAAAACCCTCAAAATAAAGAAACAAAAAGCGCGATAAAGGTGATGGTCTGAGTCGTCCCACAGAGCTTGAGTTTGTTATTGTCAGGGCTGTTTTCATCTCAAAGCTACAAATTCTGTTCTCTGATTCAGAAAGGACAACAAAGGTAGCTGTCAGACTTCCTGTTTATGCTTTTATGTGAGCTATAACGTCGCTTTTTTATCAACTCACTATCAAGACCGTTGGCGTTGATGAACTGCTGGTTTGAAACAACTCTGGGGCTTGTCCCAGAGTTGTTTCCTAAAATACAGATTAACCTTGAGGAATGCCTTATCCTTGCCTCACCTGGTTCCCTGTCTCTGTGTGTGGGAGGGGCTTCTCAAGCCACGCAGAACCTTCTTCTCACTTTTCTTCATCCCCCACCTCCATCTAGCTGTGTTTACTGTTCCTGAACACTTTATTTATTCTATTCTGATTGTTTATCTCACGACCTTTGTGATGGTGCATTTGCCTTAACTCCGCTGCACTTGTCATTGTTCACCCTGAGGTGAAAAACTGGATCAAGTACGCTCGCTTCGAAGAGAAGCACGGCTACATCGCCCACGGTAGGAAGGTGTACGAGCGGGCGGTGGAGTTCTTCGGGGAGGAACATGTAGACGAAAACCTCTTTGTGGCCTTTGCCCGGTTTGAGGAGACTCAGAAGGAGGCGAGTGACGCTCAGACTTCTCAAACTTCTTTCTTGTAATCATTTTGTTTTAGATCGTATTGTGTCATTTTTTAAAATTTCTTTCTATATTTTGCTCTCTACCTTTACAGTTCGAGCGAGTTCGGGTGATCTATAAGTACGCTTTGGACAGAATCCCTAAACATCAGGCACAGGAGCTCTTCAAAAACTACACCATGTTCGAGAAGAAGTTTGGAGACCGCAGAGGAATCGAGGACGTCATCGTCAGCAAGCGAAGGTTCCAGTACGAAGAGGAAGTTAAGGTATCAGTTTTAAGGAATTGGGTCTGGAAATGTTCCTTGTGCAGAGATGTCTGCAGATTAAAGTTAAAGCCCTGGTGGCACTGGTTTCTTTCTCTGTACTGGAGTAAGACACAAAATAGGCTTCGTATTCGGGGTTTTTGCAGAATTGTTAACTTGCAGGTTTTATGTCACCTACTCTGCTGTTTGGGAAAATGAAATGCTAAACAATCTTACACTCATAATCCCAGGCAAATCCACACAACTACGACGCCTGGTTCGATTACCTCCGTCTGGTGGAGAGCGACGCGGACGCAGATACGGTGAGAGATGTCTATGAGAGAGCCATCGCCAACATCCCCCCCATCCAGGAGAAGAGACACTGGAGACGATACATCTACCTGTGGATCAACTACGGCCTGTACGAGGAGCTCGAGGTCAAGGTGGGTCCATCATCCGGCATCTTGTTCACCTCCAACGAAGTAAAGGACACGGATCTGAATCGTGTTCTCAAGCAACAGATATAATGAGGCTGTAAAGAAATGTAAAAGGAGAAGTGTGACAGTGATGTGTGTGATTAAACTCTCTGATGGCAGGATCCTGAGAGAACGAGGCAGGTTTATCAGGCCTGTCTGGAACTCATCCCCCACAAGAAGGTAAGTTACACTTTAAAGACCGGATCTCTTCAGTGAAACCACCGTGCATCACAGTAAAGGTGTTCTTGCTGTTCCTGAGCGTGACTGTGCTTGTTTTGTTTCAGTTCACCTTTGCTAAGATTTGGCTGCTCTTCGCTCAGTTTGAGATCCGACAGAAGAACCTGCAGGCAGCCAGAAAGATCATGGTAAGATTCCTCACATGCAAAAGCACCAAAGGTTGTGCAGTTGCATGTAAACCGAGCGCACAGAGTGCTGTGTTATGTTACATTTTGGATCACTTGAGTAGTTAAAAAAACAAACACACTAGTGTTCTGTTCATGCTTTTCTTTGTATCAGTCTGATTTGCAGAAGATGGGGAGACAGCAAAAAGTGTCTTTTAACAGGATAAAAGCAAAACTTAAAATCAGGCGAAACAAAATAGAACAAGTGTGTAAAAAAAAAACTCTGGAGCTGCTGACACACAGCTCAGACTCTTCTAGAACAAAGCCATCTCTTCCTCGCCTTCAGTGCTCCTCGCGCTGTTTGCTGAGTTCAGTCGGATTTCTCTCATTAGGGCATGGCGATCGGGAAATGCCCGAAGAACAAACTGCTGAAGGGCTACATCGAGCTGGAGCTGCAGCTGCGAGAGTTCGACCGCTGCAGGAAGCTGTACGAAAAATACCTCGAGTTCAGCCCTGAGAACTGCACCACCTGGATCAAGTTCGCTGAGCTGGAGACCATCCTGGGAGACACCGAGCGAGCTCGCGCCATCTTCGAACTCGCCATCGGTCAGCCACGGCTGGACATGCCAGAGGTAACTGGAAACCTCTCGTATAAATGGTGCCCCCTGGTGGTGAAAGTGTTAGTGCAATCGAAAAAAACCCCAACATTTTATTGATGGAGGAAAAGAGACGCTTGACCAATTTTTGGTATATTTTTATAGCGAGGGTCATATGGGGAGAAGAAGCCTGGTGAATGAGATATAGTCGGCGCTTCAGTGATGCATTCAAGTTCGGTGTTCAGGCTTTGAACTTATTTGACTGTTTCTTATTTGACAAGCTTCTTATTGTGGTTTTGTGAACATAATACTCGCATTTCATTGTCAGTTTTTACTGTCCATCTCCTACAGCATACTCCATTCATAGGATAGCAGCTTCACGTAATCCTGGATTAGTGTCCATTAAGCAAAGTGAGATCAAAGTTGAGCCAGGTTTCTGTTTAAACTTTCGTAAAAGGATCTTTTATTTTAACTTCCTTTAAAAACCTGCCTGTAGCTTCATTTCACTGGAATATGTTCCACTTCTCCCACGCTTCACATCGTTGCTGTTGAATTCGGTGCTCTCACGTCTGTTATGCCCTCAGGTTCTGTGGAAGTCCTACATCGACTTCGAGATTGAGCAGGAAGAGTTTGAAAACACCAGAAACCTTTACAAAAGGCTGCTGCAGCGCACTCAGCACGTCAAGGTGAGAGCTGCACTCCACAAACCTGATCCCAGATCTAACGAACTGTCGATAGTAAAAATGACTTCACGTCTTTCGTGAGCCCTGCCAACCATCGAGCTCTGCGCTTACCGTCTTCTCCTCCTCCTGCAGGTTTGGATCAGCTACGCTAAGTTCGAGCTGTCAGTGGACAGCCCTGACCGACTGCAGAAGTGCCGGCAGATCTACGAGGAGGCCAACAGGAGCATGAGGAACTGCGAGGAGAAGGAGGAGCGGCTGATGCTGCTCGAGTCCTGGAAGGACTTTGAGAAGGAGTTCGGCACCGACAGCACCAGGGAGCGGGTGAGGAAGCTGCTGCCGGAGAAGGTGAAGAAGAGGAGGAAGCTGACGGCCGAGGACGGGGTAAGAGCTGGATGGTGTCACAGCTGGATGATACTGACTCAGAGACAGTTCGGTTCAGTGATTAAAATAACCTCGTCTCTCTCTTCCATCCCGTCAGTCGGACGCTGGCTGGGAGGAGTACTATGATTACATCTTCCCAGAGGACGCCGCCAACCAGCCCAACCTCAAACTGCTCGCCATGGCCAAGATGTGGAAGAAGCAGCAGGTCAACAAGGAAGACGACGAGAACCTTCCAGAAAACGGTCCGGTGGCGGCCGAAGAGACGACGACACCGCCTGTGGATGCTGCGGCTTCTCCCGAAAATCAGCCGGCAACTGCGTCCAGCAGAGAAACTGTGGCTGAGACAGAACAGGCGGACACGTACGACGACCGAGACGACGATAGCAGCAGCAGCAGCAGCAGCGAGAGTGAGGAGGAGGAGAAAGGTGGAGAGACTAAGGAGAGCAAGAGCATCGAGGAAGATAAAGAGTAAATTCCCGGCACAGGGACTCGAGGGGAGCGGACAGTCCGGATTTTTCTAGTATTTTTTTAAACACAAATGTTGGAGGCTCAGGACGAGTCTTTATTGTATGTTTTCTTTGTGCGATTACACAAACATCAGCTCAAAGTCACGTGTCGCGTGTTCTTTTTCTAAATGTTCATTTAATATTTACAGCAGATGAAACTCTTTGTAGGACTAGTGGCTATCTGAGGAATGACACACAGAGCCACAGTCTGCTGTTATTCGATGTCCTCGGGTCTGACGGGGTGCGGCAGCGGGATGATCGACTTCTTCTCCGTGTCTCTGGACAGAGCTTTCCTCATGTCTGCAGGAGAAAGGCAGGAGGATTGTCCTTTAGTAACACACTTCATAAATGAATAAAAACCATGTAAATGCATTTTTAAGATGAGAGCAGAAGTCACAGAGGTGTCGGTGAGCTGAAAAGGGCTGTATGAAAATCTCTGGGGCTAAAGGTGAACCTGAACAAGTGTCAAATGATCGAATCTTTCAAGAGAGGTTGAACTTGAGACACCCACATGTGGAACATCTGTCACATAAGAGATGTTCAAATCCTTCCCAGTTTGAAAACACAAAGTTGGGGTGGCTGTGGCTCGAGCACATTATCTACCATCTCCAGGGTTCGTAGATGACGTGTAGCTGGTCGGTGGTTTGAGGCACTTAGGGGTCAAATGCACTCGGGTACAGTTCAGATACATGCTGCTTCATGCGAATCGGAAAAATCTGTCGTGAGGCTGTAATTTTATGAATAAAATGTGAAATGTATGTCACATTGAGGTTAGCGACACATCCTGCTGCAGAGGTGATCCAGTGTAACTGACTGAGGTCAGAATAATTCATGATGATGCTAAAAGCTGCAGTACATCTGTGCACTAATGCAAACAAAGCTAGTGTATCCAGTCTCCTGGATCATTTTAATATCGCCCATTGCCATGGTAACATCTCAGCTGGGGGAGACTATAAAGGAAGCTCCTTTCTGATTGGCTGCAGATCCAGTTAGAAACCTTCCTGAGGTAAAGTGACTCTGCTGTGTTCTTACCGTAAGCATCTTCATCTGGCTCTCCATTGCTGGCAGAGTAATACTCTATGACTGTCCTGTACACGCTGTAGCCCAGACGTTTGTACATGTTCACCGCCACCTGGTTGGACACTCGTACAAATAGATCCACGAAGAATCCGCCCTTCCTACAACAGGTCAAAGTCACAGACGTCACAAACCAAGAGATTGTAAAATGAGAGGAAAAGGCTCCTCCCAGTGCTGATACGAACCTCTCTGAGATCTCCTCCAGCATCTCCATGAGTTTGGCGGCCAGGCCAAGCCGTCTGAACTCCGGGGCCACGGACAGAGCAGTGACGTGGCCGTGCCACTCCTCACGAGCCACAGATCCCTCCGCCTTCCCCATGACTGCAAGAAAGTCGCACACGAGCTCAGAGTCGGGCGAGAGTCATGGGATTTATTTTAAACCGTCCAGGATCTGTTCTACATCTGCACCTCTGCTCAAACGTGCCACCTTCAGTGTCTAAATCATGTCAGAATGAAACAGCACCACATGCTGTACGCCAAATAAATGAATCAATGCATAAACAGACTTCCTGTGGAGGGGTCATCTGTAGCCTATCTACAAACCTCTGGTCAGGTAAGGAGACGGTCGTTTAAAGCTAAATACATGTGTGAGAAAGTTTCACAGAGCAGTCAGGTTAGGGCTCTATGGATCAGCCCTCAGTCTAGGCTCTTTGAGGGCCTCCTGTAAGATGACGTGCTGCTCTGACTTTTCATTTTTCTTTTTTTGTGGTAGATGGAAAAGCTGCATATGAGTTGGGGTGGATATGGCTCAGAAACATTCCCCGCCGCTGTGGTGTCATCTCTGCACAGAGGCGCTGACAGAGAAGTTTCATTCTTTTTCATTTGAGAGGAAATGGACACATTTTGGACCCATCAGGAACTAAAAAAATAAGGCAGAACATGTGTAGACCAGCACCTCCATCCTCTTCATCAAACTACACCCAGATGAGGTAAATATAAATATATGTATTTTCCTGTATGACTTATTATGTCATTTTAGAGCCTAGCATGGTTGCTCGAGGGTTAAAGGATGACCTTAACTTCTGTGGACTTACTGTAGCCCATCAGTTCTCCTCCAGGAGCCTCAGCAACAATAAAGTACTCCGGCCAGTGAGCGAGGTACTGCAGGTAAAACGGGATCCCATACTGGAGGTCAAAGGTTAAAGAAAAACATCCAGAATAAGAGGAAAACACACTTAAAATGCATTTTATATCATGTCAGACACTCGTTAATATTACTGCATCAGTGTAATTAAATGTGGACGTCATCCACGGGTGGACCCTCCAGCTTAAATACGCAGAGCACAGGTAAAGGATACAGTCTCTGTGAGTGGATCCAGGTTTCTGATGGTCAAAACACACAAAAACATCAGTGAGCCGTTAACATTTACATTTATCCATTTCCTACCAAGCCTTTTCGTTTTTCTAGTATAGAGAGAAACGAACCAAACTCAATGGAAATAACGGCAAATTTATCATTTTTAACATCACTCAAGGGCATTTAAGTAACATAAATAGCATAAATGTTTTCCTTAGAGTCTATAGGAACATTCGGCATGCCTTTGCTCGACTTACACCCACAGACTTTGCTTAAATCCACACATATATACAGCTTCTTCTTACTCCTGCGTGGTCTCGGCGTACCTAGCTAAGTAGCAGCTTTGCTAACAAAAATATAATTTTCAGTTATTAAACACAGAAGTTTGTTTAACAACATGCTGAACGTGTGGATGTCTGCCAGTATGATCCGAATCGCTAAATGATGTGATCTTTGCATGAAGCTTGGTCAGGAATGGCGCAGCCGCACACCGAACACGCACAGGCTGCGTACATCCCCGTCAGTCACACCGGAAACAGCGCGAAATTACAGCTTATGTGCTAAAAGAACGAAACCCCACTCACATGTTGTTGAATTTAAACAAATCATCGCACGTAAACGGCCGCAGAGTTGTCATCTTGGCTCACTGTAGTGTGACCTTTCACCTCACAGAGACAACGAGACATCGGCTACCTTTAGGAGGCGATAAGAGAAGGAGCAGCGCCCCCAGAGGGACAAGGCAGGTACTACTCTATTGACAAGAACTGTAGCTTTTTAGGTTTTTGTGATTTTAGCCTCTCAGAATCAGCGGATTCATTTCAATATATTTAAAGAAGCCATGCAGAGGTTTACCCTCATGCTATAAAAACTGTATTTGACCCAGAAGGCATCGCAGCTTAGAAGATGAGCCTGGTGTCAGAATGAACGTTAAAAAAAGTCCTCTCCCGTGCTTTAACTTGTTTTGATAAGCCAACTATCCCACATGGTGATATGACCCTCGAACGTTTGTCCAAAATGCACTTTGAAGTTTTCTGCAGTGAATTATCAGAGAGCAGGTCAAACATTCAGATGATCAGTTCCTCTGCATCACACATGTTAAACGGCTGCAGTTCAGCTGTTGAACTATGATACTGATGATTAAAGATACTCATATAAAAACAAATAGCAAGATTTAGTCTTTGCATTTTGGCTCTTGGACTGCGTGTAACATTTATTTGCAGTTGTTAACAGACCATAAATTTATTTTTCAGTCCTGAAAAACATTGTGTTGATATCTCCTGGAGTTATGCAGTTATTATGGATAAAACACTCCAGCACAATCCTATGTACTTTGAGAGCATGTAACCCAGAAAATCTTCATAATATGAATGTAAAATGTAGCAGTAAATAAACTATAGTTCTTATTCTTGTTTATTCTGGGGCTGGTCAGGTGGGAGCTTTTCTCATATTTGACTGATTTGAAATCTTTCAACAAAAGAAACAAAACATATTTTCTTTCTTCTGCCACGAGAGGGCGCCATATCCAAAGAAATCTACAGAGGTATGAGGACAGACTGACAGTGTACAAGGATTAATGAGACATTTAATCTTCTTAATAATAAGATATTGTTTGGCGCATTCGTGCATCAGTGCAAAAATAAGAGGAAGGAGAATCCAGCACTCCGAGAAACCTTCTGAGAATACATGTTTCTCTTGGCACAGACCTCCCGTTCATCTGCAGTTTCTGTTGGGTGGGTTTTTCTCTGTTGTCTGTTTTAATTCACCCGAGCGTGTTGAGGTTGTCAGCCCCGGGCCAGTGCTGCTATCAGTCCACACCCACCACAGATCATTTAACACTTTTAAGTACCCACATGAGCTGCGGCTCCCAACTGAATGAAAACCAACAGAAAGGAATCTGCTGTGTAAGATAATATGCTGCTTCTATGATTAAACAGTGCTGAAAACCACAGAGAGAGAAAAAGAGTCGCTGCTACCTATCTGCGTGAAATAACACGGAGGCTGCAGAAATATTTAAGTAATAAACAGCAGAGATGGTTGGAAATATGTCTGTGCTGCAGTTCTCCTCTCAGCCTCCAGGAGGTGCTAAATATTCCGCTCTTCATTTCGTTAAACATGATGTAACAGCTGATTTTATTGTAAAAATGCTGGTATGGCAGACATTATGGTTATAACACAATACAGTTTATTTTAAGACAACTTTGCTGCAGTCCATTCTTGTATTTAAAGTTATTTTTGTTTTTTAAATTGTTTAAAAGTAATCTAATGTAATATAAACTACCTTCGGCTGCTCCCTTGTCAAAAGAGGCCACCACAGTGGAAAGAAACTAAAGATAGACACAGAATGTGCATAAAGAAACACTCTGGCTTTGTGTCAAAAAGATACCAAATGAAGGTAAACTAGGGCTGGGCTGTACTTTTGCGCAATACCAAATTACTCCACAAGATGGCGCAGTGAGTCTGTGTAACCCCTATTTAACCAGCATTCGGAACAGGTTTATATTTGTAGTGGAGGCAGGAGAAAAGGCGAAGCTTCCTGAGCAGATGGAGGTTGACACCCACTGGTCAAACGCTGCCCCCTCCTGGTGAAGGTTTTTCTTCAGTTTTTATAAAAAGGTCCTTTAAATAACATAACAGCATCTGTTTATCTAAAGATAATCAGCAGAATCAGCAGACTTTATTAATCCCTAAGGAAATTATGTAAGCAGAACAAAAACTCTTGATTGAAGGAAAGATATTAAAACAGATGAAAGTCCAAGTAAAGAAAAAAAGAAAAAGTAAGAAAAAAGCTAAACTAAAGAGAAAATCAGGAGCGACTGTAACAGGGCTACATGCTGGCTGATGCATGCGCACTATATGAGCTGTTACATATGCTAAATACAACACATGCCTGTCACTGTGACATGTAAATGTAACTGATTTTCTTACTACTGTATATTGCCTTTTTGTCATATTGTTTATTGGTTTGAGACAAAAGTTCTTTGTAACATGTTATTCCTATTTTTCATCAGATAGGGTTGTTATAAACTCACTCTTAGAAGGTCCTGGTTAGACGATCGCAGAGGCCGACTACATGGATCAGATGTTAGAAGCTCAGCTAAGTAAGCAGCTAAATATGTCAATGACAGAAGTTTAGAGCAGATTCTGAATTTCACTGGAAGCCAATGAAGGGATGCAAGGAGAGGTTTAATATGTGACCCCGGCTGGTTTTTGTTAGCAGCCTTGCTGCTGTGTTCTGAACTAATCGGAGACGATCTGTGGACGACTGACAGACGGACGTGAAAAGTGAAGTGCAATAATCAAGACGGGAGAAAATTAAAGCGTCTACTAAAAGTTTAAGATGATTTACTGACATTAAAGGTTTGAGTTTCACAATGTTTCTGAGATGAAGGAAGCAGGACTGGGTCACCTTTGAGATATGAGTTTCAAAATTCAGGTGCTGATCAAAAGTGATACCAAGTTTTTAGCAGATGATTTGATGTTATTGGGGAGGGGGCCGATGTACTGACTACCTTCCTTAGAGAAACTGTCTGGGCCGAGCACTGGAACCTCAGTTTTACAGGAATTAAGATGAAGGAAATTAGAATACATCCAATTAATAATGGCAAAGAAACACTCATGGAGGCAGGAGAGGTTTTTGGGCTCGACAGAAAAATATAAGTGTGTGTGTCATCTGCATAGCAGTGGTAGGAGATTCCATTAAAACCATTAATTAGATGGCTCAGGGGTAACGTATGTAAAGAAACAGAAGTGGTCCATGCATCGAGCCCTGGGGCACTCCACATGTGAGCGGTGCAGATGACGATATACATTGATTAATATCAATTCTGAAGTATCTGTTCGATAAGTATGAAGAAAACCTTTTGAGAGCAGTGCCAGTGATGCCAAACCAGTTTTGTAGTCTGGTGTTAAGAGGAGCATGATAAATGTTGAAAAGGCTCAAAGTTGCTGCTGACCTAAATACTGACATTTCAGCTGACTGAGTGGCTTCAACATTTCACAGCAGCTTGTCATGAAACCGGAGTTTCTCAATCAAATCCGACCTCCTGTTAAAGCTCAAGATGGCTGTTTGTTCGCTGTCTGGCTCGTCGACACGCCGGGTAAATAAATGTAAAGTAATGTGATCTGTGCTCCGCCTCCTCCGGCAGTTTTCTTAAAAAAGGCTCTTTGTAAAGCTGCTCCATTAATGTTGGCTGCACGTGACTCCCTCTTTCACCCCTGCAGAGGTCAGAGGTCAGTCTGGTGTTTGGATAAGCACACTGATCCTGTTAAAGATC
>VOQK01024052.1:24465-43577 GCA_015052645.1 Benitochromis conjunctus | reverse complement strand
AAAAAAAAATATAAAAAAGGGAAAAAAAAAAAAAAAAAAAAAGAAAAAAAAAGAAAGGTGATTTAAGTTACTCTGAATGTGGCATGGTTGTTAGTAGATGGGCTGGTCTGAGTATTTCAGAAGCTGCTGATCTTCTGGTTTTTTCCCACACAAACCAAGTCTAGCTTTTACAAACAAGAAGTTCTCTGGTCAAAAATGTCTTGTTGATGCCTGAGATCAGAGGAGAATGGCCAGATTGCTTCAAGCTGATAGGAAAGCAACAACAACTCAAATAACCATTAGTTTCAAGCATTCCTTAACACAGAATACTTTAAGCCTTGAAGCAGATGGGCTATGGCAGCAGAAGACCAGTCCTGTCAGCTGACAACAAGAAACTGATGCTACAATTCACACAAGCTCACCACAATTCGACAGCAGAAGATTAGAAAAATGTTGGCTGGTGTGACGAGTCTCGACTTGTGCTGCAACATTTTGTGGAAAGGTCAGAATTTGGTGCAAACAACATGACAACACGGATCTGACAGGTGTAACTGTTAGTGTGTCTGGTAGTGAGTAGGTTGCTCTATTTTAAGTGCTCTGCTGAACTGTGCAGTGCCCCTTAGCAAATCTTGCTAGCATGTGCAAGCTAACCTTTGGATTTTTACATTTTATTTTAGAGTTGGTTTTTTTTACATTGTTAAGCATGTATTGATGTTCATTTATATCATTTATCTTCATTTATCTCACCAAAGCAATGAAACTTCTTTTTAAGAAAATATAAAAAAAAAAAAAAGAGTGAAACTGGTATAGCTGACATTAATTGATAAATATTCAGGTTTTACATTTGTTTGCCTCCAACCTTTGAGTCCCATTTCTGTTTTTTAAATGAATATAGTTTGAATAAAGGAAGGTTATAGGCCACTGTGTTTAATTAATTTAAATAATAGCAATGGAGGAAGTCAGATGTCTAAAAGTGCCAGGCAATGAAAATATTCACATCAGCCCCTGTAGAAGAAGGGCTTGTGTGAATAAAGATGATTCAAATAAATGGTATATGAGCCTCAGTAATATATATTTTATTAACAAAATGAATGTGGCTTTACAGTTTTTGTCAAATGAATACCGGTAGTAAAGAATTCTCTGAACTACAATGCAGTGGAGGAGAAATATAACAAAATGAAAATATGCAGGCACAAGAACCCCAAATACTTCAGTGGAGTGCGTAAGCTCTGCGTTTGCATCATCCAACCTGAATAAAACATCTCCGCTTTGTTCACATTTTATTGTGTCTGCTAAGAGAATCATAATGTGTCAGAATCAGCCTGCAAGTAACAAACTCTGCCCCGTTTCGTGACGTTGTGCTCTTAAGTATGGCCTTAAATTAGATTCCCCAGATGGTTGGAAATATGCTCTGTGTAAACAACCACCCCTTCGACCATCACGGCCGAGATAGTCGTCAGATACTCTGACCATCTAAGCAACATATTTGCACACAGTCCAAGATGACATGATAAACATTTAGCATTAGGTCTGGAAAAAGTCTGAAGCAGAACATATCTTCATGTTCGAGTCTGTGAACAGGTGTTGCTATTGAAAGCCACACATAAATCCACCAGTAGCACAAACACATGTTAAAAGACTCTAACAGAATGTAATCTGATAGAAAAGACGTCTCTAATGGAAAATATTCTGGTCTTACATGACGATAACAGGCATGAAGCCAGTAGAGGTTAGAGGTGTATCTGTCAGGGAGAAAAAAACTGCATTTTTTACACATGTTAACATTAAACGTGACATAAATTTTCTTGACATATCAGCTCATTGTGCGCTGCCCCACTGACACTGTTAATAAACCTCCCGGTGAAGCCCACCAGAGATCGATGGTTTCAAATGACCCAAATGAAACATCTGTATTTTTCACTTTGTACATTTGTGCTCCCTGATCTTGGAGTTCTGGCCCTGACAAGGAGCCTAAATCACTCCCAAGAGCGTTCAAGGAAGCCACACTCGGGCCCATATTGGAGCCATTTCCTGTCTCTGGAGTGGGTACATGGGTGACCCTTAGTGACCCTCATTACCCCATATAAATGAGCATGAGCGCTCTCACATATACACATGTGTGCGCTCTTTAACGACAGCACCCCCACAGACTGTTGCATTGTAGTAAGCGATTCATATAATATCTCAGTTGCCTGGTGTAATAAATACATCTCACTGGAGAGCAATGCCAGAGAAAATATAATTATATTTAATGGCTTGTGATATGCTGAAGCCAGCCTGAGAGTGGCTTGAGATAAAACAGAGTCACAATTTCGGGATCTGATGCGAATGGCTTGAAAATGAAGCTTCTATCATTTTTCTCACAGTTTGTTTCAATAAAAAAGAAACCAGATGAGGGCCACACTGTATGGAAATAAATGGAAGGTCAAAGGTCAAATACCAAATTTTTTGCTAATTCTTCCCTTTTGGAGGGGGGGGGTGTCTGCTGTGAACTTGAACAGCGGGTGAAACAGAAGCTCGCTGCAAATCATTGCAATTGCAATCGCAGCACATGCCTAGCTCGGAGGCTAAGGTGAGTGAAATAAGGCTAAGGAAAACAAAAAGGAAATAATGAGATGAAAGAATAATGAGGCGAGCAAAAGAAAGCAGCAAAAACAATGTCAGTTTCAACATCTGCTCCAATTGCGCACAATTACAGGAAGCGCTACGCTTTTGCCCCATTCACAGTGACACGAATAATAAACATAACAATGAGGTAATCCATCTACAGCTTATTATGCAGTTGACCAAAGAGCAACTTTGCTCCAGTACAGAGGCTTGAATGCATGTACTGAAAGCCTGTGTTATCACATCCACTCAGCTGAATCAAGTCATTTGTTGCAGGATCAGCCAGATACAGAAAACGTAGCAGTGGAAGGAAGAAACTACAGAAGCGATAGCATCTATTTTTAAAGTCACGCAAAAGCAAGTGTTTAAGGCAAATGTGAGAAACCTGCAGAGGAGGATTACTCAGATCTGAAGCTTTATGGACAGTAAGCTCATTGTTTACTGTTCACTGCTCACTGTTTTGGTTCACTTTCTCATCTCTCGGGTAGTTTCTGTATTTAGGTCCTGTTCCTGCACTGAGCTGCAGACAGACGCACGTGAAGGCTCTTGTTAATCTTTCATTAGCTGATTTGGACATAAGCTAGAGTTAAAACTAGAGAGAGTGGATCCAAATAAAAATATACTTGTTAAACTACTACGCCAGACCAAAAAGAAAAATCTCGGTGCATCTTACTGCTTGCTAATTTACATTTTCTGGTTGTAAAAAAAGAAGTCCTCGTGGATTACAACTGAAAGTGTTCTTTTTCTATTTAACCTCCATATTTTTGTGATCCTCCCTTTCCTCTGCTCGCCCTGCTGAATTTCTGCAGGAAGTCTTTAACAATAGGACCCCTCCAGAGAATCTGAAACCCAGCTGTAAGAAACTACACACACACACACACACACACACACAGTGACGAGGCCCATGTGACTACCTTTATGTTTGCACGTATACACACACAGAGTAAACTCACAACCACTCATTTAGTTGAACATTAAATAGGAGCTCCTGCTGTTTGCGTGACGAAACAGCTGACTTTGACAGGAGAATCAGTGACTCACTCGGCTCTCTAATTAGCAGGAACAGCTGATGAATCAGCAACACAGCTGACCTCATGCTAAACATTCAGTTTATTTACTCCGCAGACGTGGGTTAAGTGGGTCAAGGTTGCCTCACCCAGCGGCAGAAAGTAAATATGAATGGCAGTTTCAGTTTTAAAGGAATTATGCTCCATTAGAGTATTTCCGCCGGTACTTGATTACATTTTAGAGAGACTTTAGTCAGTTATGTATATTTTCACAGCTCTAAATTGCTTTTAAGGTGAAGATTTTACATGGTTTACATACAGTGCTGTGTAGAAGTCTTGAGGCAGGCTTCAGTTCTTCATATTTTCCTAGAAAATAAAAAATAAGTGCTGCAATTTACAGAAACATTTGCAGATAGACATGGAAGTACAGTATAGTGTATAAGGCAAAATCAAACTTTGTTCTATAATAACAAGCTTGAAAGTCAATATTTTAGTATGACCACCTTTATTCTTCAGCACAGCCTGGGCTCTCTTTGGCAAGCTTTTGTGTAATTTCTCTAAGCAGTCTTCAGGAATAGTTCTCCAAGTTTCTTGAAGGACATTCAAAGCACTTCTTTAAAGATTGGCTGATTTTCGTTCTAATCTCTGCCAAAAAGATCCCACACTGGTTTAGTAATGCTGAGGTCCAGGCTCTGGTCTGACCATGACTGATTGAAATAGAAATTGAGAGCCTTTATTGTCATTATACACAGTATAACGAGATTTAAAACAGCTCCATAAAAGTGCACATGTACTTAGCACATTATAAAAAAAACTATACAATAATATAACGATACAAATAATATAAATACAAATAATTTAAATACACAGCACCAGGTGACGCAGACAGACAGCCAGAGAATGATGACATGGATAATACCGACAATAAATATTGTCGGATAGTACCGACAATATTTAATGCAGGTTACTTTTGTGCAAGTTCCCGTATGTATCTGAAGTGCCTGCCAGAGGGCAGTAGGTTAAAAAGATGGTAGCCGGGATGAGTAATGTCCTTCAAGATGTTTCTGGCCCTGCTGAGACAACGGGAGTTATAGATGGCAGACAAGGAGGGCAGGGGGCAGCAGATTTTTTGTGCTGCGTTTGTCACCCTCTGTAGTCCTGTCTGCCTCTGTGCAGCTGGCGTGCCACACTGTCACTGAATAGGTCAGCAGGCTCTTGATGGTGGATCTGTAAGGTCACCAACAGCAGGGTGTTTAGTTGCTCCTGCCTGAGCACCCTTAGGAAGTGTAGCTGCTGCTGGGCCTTCTTGACTAGTGCCGTGGTATTGACTGACCAGGAGAGATCTGCAGAGATGTGGACGCCAAGGAATTTGAAGGACTCCACTTGTTCTACACATTCACCATTGATGTGCAGGGGGGCCGGGCAGTACTGTTCTGCCTGAAGTCCAGGATGAGTTCCTTGGTCTTGGTGATGTTAAGTGCCAGGTTGTTTAATGCACACCATTGTCCCAGTTTCAGGACCTCATCTCTGTAGGCCGCCTCATTTCCCCCTGTGATCAGCCCCACCACCGTTGTGTCACCAGCAAATTTGACAATGATGTTCTCTGGGTGGGCGGGACTGCAGTCAGATGTGTAGAGAGAGTAGAGTAGTGGGCTTAGTACACAGAGCGATTAAAATGTCTGGTATTATTGTGTTGAAGGCTGAGCTGAAGTCAATGAAGAGCATTCTGACAAAGCTCCCCTGTTGCTCCAGGTGACTCAGTGCTGTGTGGAGAGCAATGGCTATGACGTCTTCGGTGGATCTGTTAGTCCGATATGCAAATTGATGTGGGTCCAAAGCGGGGGGACACAGGTTACAATGTGCCCCAGAACTAGTTTCTCAAAGCACTTAGTGATGACAGGGGTTAGTGCAATTGGGCAGAAATCATTGAGACTGGTTATGGGTGACTTTTTAGGGATGGGGATGATGGGGATGGGGCAGATTTCAAGCGGGGTGGGATAACGGCTCATTCTAGAGACAGGTTCAAGATGTCAGTGAAGACCTGTGCTAGCTGCTTGGCACATGCCTTGTGCACCTTCCCAGGTACTTTATCAGGACCTGCAGCCTTCCTGGGGTTCACTGCACAGAGCACACGCTTCACATCCTGTGCCTCGAGAGTGAGTGGGGAGTTATTAGAGGTTGGTGTGGGTTGTGGTGGTGTGGCTGAGTGCTGTGTTTGAGACTCAAAAGCCCTGTATCTGAGTCCCCAGGTGTCACAGGTTATCCTTTGTGTTGGTGATAGTCTATATGCCCTGCCACACCTGTCTGGGGTCGTTGAGATGTTCCTCTATTCTCCTTTTGTATTCTGCTTTGGCAGTCCTGATGCCCCTCCTCAGGTTGGCTCGAGCGGTGCTGTAGAATGCCCTGTCACCTGTCCTGAAGGCTGTATCATAGGCCCAGAGAAGCATACGGACTTGGCTCGTCATCCAGGGTTTCTGGTTCGGAAACACCCGGATGCGCTTTTCCACAGTGACGTTCCCAATGCAGTACTTGATGTAGGACAGTACTGCATCTGTGAATGTTTCCAGATCTTCATTGTAGAAGGCATCCCACTGTGTGTGTTCGAAGCAGTCCTGCAGTCGGGGGAGCGCGTCCTTGGCCAGGTGGTGATGATCCTCTTTATGGGCTTTGTTTGCTGATTAAGGGGGGTGTATGCTGGGGTGAGGAGCAGAGAGAGGTGGTCTGACTGGCCCACGTGGGGAAGGGGTGCGAACTCTGTAAACCTGCTTGATGTTGGAATACACATGATCCAGAGTGTTTACCCGTCTTGTGGGGCATATTACATGTTGGTAGAATTTTGGTAAAACAGTCTCGCTGGTGAGAAGTGGCATTTTGCAGCAGAGAGAGAGCTGTGTTTACGTTAGTGTCTGGTGCTATATAGACTGCCGTGATTATTACAGCACTTTAGCTGCACCTCACTGTCATGAACTCCAGGTCAGGAGAACTGTGTTTGTCCACAACAGTGCTGTTGTTACACCAACCTTCATGTACGTAGATGCAGAGCCCCCCTCCGCTGTTCTTCCCGGAGTCACCGTTCCTGTCCCATCTGTGTAGCATACAGCCTGCTAGCTGCACCGTGGCATCCGGGATTTGTGTACGTAGCCATGTCTCAATGATAAGCATGCAGCAGTCCCAAACATAAAGATTTCCAGCCAGCTGTATATCTAAATTGTCTGTCTTGTGTACCATGGATCTGGCGTTTGTAAGGTAGAGGCTCGACAGCGGGTGTTTGAGTGGCTGCAGAACAAACAGATTGCAATCCTAACATATTTAATATTGTACAGACACTTATTCAAGTCTGAGGTCAAATTATAATGTTTCCTATAGAGAAAATGAGCCCCAAGTTGATTAGATGAATACTAATTTGGATTCTCATGGTGCCTCAGATGGGAATTAGTTTTACTCAATGTGATCATGACGAGCGTGTAGCTTAGCACCCTGCCAGCACATCAGGGCTCTCTTCTTTGTTATTGTTAAGTGTTCACTTTTGGAAATGGCAAAGAAAATGAAAATCAAGTCCCTGTGCTTGTCACATTTGCCTTTACTTTCAGTTGCTGCAATTGTACCCAACTTCCAATGTACTGCTTTAGTTTGTTCTTCTTTTTTTGGGGGTCCCTTTGTACATGTTATGTTCTTGAAAAATCATTGTTCCTCTTGCATAAATTCTGTAGAGAATAATTTTACTTATAATTTCAAGATTCATCATTATTATCGTAACTAAATTAGTTTGTACTAGTACTAGTTTGTAAAGACATGATGGCTTGGCTGTCTATGTCAGTCATCTTATTGATCCCAACATGGGCATAAATGTCAAACCTTTTTTATTTTCACCTGTGCCACAGTTTGTATCTCAGTGGACACCTAATTCAAAATTTTTATTTGGTTGCTGTGGCCTTAGCCTTTTTTTCACCCTTTAGAAAAGTGGGCCTTATTGTAGAACCCTTGCTTAAAGAAACTTCCACACTTTCTGACTTACTTAATGACAAATTCATTTACCTTCAGACAGATAGAGGCAGGGTAGTATTCTGCATACAAATAGCAGTCAATTTAAAATTATTCTGTCAACAATCAGGTGATGCAAAGAACAAAACTAGACAGTGCACAGGTGCCAAATTAAATTTTGAATATGCTTTTAATTTACTTTGCGCTCATTTCTATGAGCACAAAGTAAAGAAAGTAAGTATGTAAGTAAGTTCTAGAAATGTAAGTATGAACATTTCTATGCAACATTTTTATAACACAGGCTCTCTTCTGCAGAGTTTGTGTCAGTGGATTTTGAGTGTTAAGAAGAACTACAGGAAGAATGTGGCCTATCATAACTGGAGACATGCCTTCAACACAGCCCAGTGCATGTTTGTGCTCCTCAAGTCAGGGCGCTTACAGGTAAGTGCAGTGAAAAAATATAGTCAATGATTCCATATAGGCAGATATACAGTAGCTACTCTTAATCTTGCTGCAAAGGGCAACCACTTTTTTTTCCCAAGTAATCCAACATGTTTTATTGACATTTTACATATTTCCAGTTTGTCAGAGCCACTTGCCACCACATTTGAAAGCAAAGGGTACCCCTCTAATATCATTTTTTTATGTCTAGTAATGCAATGTGACACTAGCCAAATGTTCTCTAGGACAGAACTTGTACTGAAGTAACAAAGAAAAATTGTGGAAAATATTTTACCAGATGCAAGAACTTTGCTGTCTAACATAGTTAATAAAGCTGTGAATGGTTGTATTGTAACCCAAATCATAATCTTTTCTGACCATAAAAGTAATAGTTCTGGTGCCTAAAAGTTAAAAAGTAGTTGTTGCCTGACTAAATCAAATCAAACCTCACCAAACTTAATATGAAAACAAAGTCTTAAACAAACGTCTAAAACTTAAAATGAACTAAAATGCTACTACCCCACTGCCCACCTTTTTTCAGTTATTTGTTCTTTTTTTTTGGCTCTTTTCAGTGAGGTAAGCCATAAAAACCAGCTCTCTTAAAAAGAGCCAAAATTCCAATTAATAATCCTTGGCAAGGATTCCAGAATACCCATTCTGATTGCACACCTACTACTCTACCACATTTATCCCTAATGCATAATCGCATTAGCGATAATTTTTGTCATCTGGCAAAATTCCAGCCTGGGTTATTCAGCATAGTGAAATTTGACCCTAAGAGGTTCTAACCAGTCTACATGTGGTAGAGATGATTTATTTTCTCGTCACATGCCATTGCTATTCTACTTTTCAGGTAAGCACAGGCTTATAGTGCCATAAAAATGAAACTCAGATCCTGTAATAAAAGACATTGCAGTTAACAGTTTATTAACCTTTTGTCAAGTACACTCTGACAGCAAAACAGAAGACTTTGCTACAAGCTTTGAATGAATGAATTCTCCCTGGGGAACGGTGGGAAAGAAAAATAAATATAATTTTATGAATCTAGTTTTCAGCAGTTACTTGCTGAAATGTCTGAGTTATCTCACAACAATACAACCTTGAACAACAACAACAAAGCCAATTAATTATTTTTTTTTTTACATGAATTCCAGATAACTGATTTCCAGGTAATGGACTGAATTATACATGATTGACCCTATTATGGATGATCAGAAAGATTTGAAGGACCCCAGTACACTGCCAAGAATAAAATTATTTGGGAAATACGTAACAATTTAGATTATAAAAACTAGTGATTTTTGTGGTCAAAATTAGCAGCTGGCTGCATAAAAGCTTCTGTGTCATATGCAGAAACAGCTTTGATGTCCACTCCAGGGTGCACGCTGAGCACCCACACTGCCAACAGTGTATTATAACGTCACTGTGTACACAACTATAATTTTTGGTTTGGTTGTGGAGGCAGTATGTCAACTTTTAACCATCTGCCTTTTTTCCCACCTTCCTTCCTTGTCTTAATGTACTTATCAATCGCCTAACAGAACTGTATGAGTGATTTGGAGGTGCTGGCTCTAATGATTGCAACACTCTGCCATGACCTGGACCACAGAGGAGTCAACAACTCCTACATACAGAGGTAGAGCAGAGAGCATGAGTCACAGAGGTGTATGCATGATCATATATGCATGCGTGGGAGCACACTATTCACTCTCGATTTCTTCTTCTCCAGGAGTGACCACCCACTGGCTCAGCTGTACTGCCACTCCACCATGGAGCATCACCACTTCGATCAGTGCCTCATGATTCTCAACAGCCCTGTAAGCACACTCACTTGCTCACTCACACACACCCTCATATGTAGGAAGCCTCCAGACTATCATTCTTCTCTCTACCCTATTCCTCTACTTGGCACCTACGTAATTAGAGAAAACATTAGTACACAATGGCTTCTTACTTTGTCTAATAAGCAGCAGGTGTGAATAAACAACTTATATTGTGGTATATGTATTTCATTGTCATTGTGGGTGCAGATCCAGTTGACATTTCAGTTCCGGCTTCATGCATCCCTTCAGAAAGGCCTTCAGAAATAAAGATGTAGTGTGGTTCACCATTGACTCAGAATAAAGTTTGAATAGGAATGGAAAGATTCTGGAGAATTTGGGGGATTTCATCAACTATGATACATAAAAAGAAAATAACCTTTATTGCCCAACATAGGGAATTTGTCTTGGAGAAACAGTGTGCTTCACGTAGCTGGCATAATGAAAATAATAATAATTTATTTTTATAGTAAGTTATTTAAACACATAGAAGCCAATAAAAAAAATTTAAGCAGAGAAACGGCCATAATCTTCATTAAAGATGGTTCATTTCTGTAGGGGAAGTCACAGTGTGGTCTTTGAAAAGTTTATCACTGCATCCACAAATTGCTTAATAAAAATTTCCCAAAATAAAATTAAAATATACAGATAAAATCCAGATATATATTTTTTGGTGCCAGGAATGAAGACATTTGTATATTTGACATGGCCACAGACAGCTGGAGACCTGACAGCCGAGTAGTACCAAAAGTTGGTCCTATTAAACTTTTTGAAGCCCACTACTTTGGGTGCAAGCATACTTGGTGCACTGTAATCTACATTTTTCACATACAAGTCTCCATGGTCAAAAAAATAGGCAGGCATGTCAATCTCCACACAGACCCTTGTGCTCACTGTCTGATGATTAAACTTATGACAACCTTGCAGACCTGACTGGTCTGACAGGACCGGACAGGAACCTAGTGGTTTCTTGGGTGTGGAAAGTATAATCAAGTATAATCAAAGACTGTCAGTACAATTAACCACACTGCAAGTTATAGTGTTTTAAAAATACTCCAGAATACATTATGAGAGCAATAAAAATCAATAAACTCAACTCAGCACACCTGTCACGCAAAGTAGCCAAGTCTTTCATAAAACATAATTTTAAGTATAATAATACTTAAAATAATACAATTTAAATATAAATGGGTTTATTTAATTCATCCAAATTCATCCAAAAGGTATTGGATTGAGGCCAGGACTTTATGGGCCTTGCTTTGTTCCAACATGACTGGTTCACAGTCATGTTGGAACAGGAAGGGGCCATCCCCAAACTGTTCTCACAAAGTTGGGATTGAGAAATTGTCCAAAATGTCTTGGTATGCTGAAGCATTAAGATAACTAACTTAACTAATTAACTCCTGAAAATAACACCACAACACAATCGTACCAAACTTTACACTCGGTACAATGCAGTTAGGCAAGTACCATTTTCCTGGTAAACCCAACCAAACCCAGACTCATTCATTGGATTGTCAGACGGAGAAGTGTGACTCATTACTCCAGAGAACACATCTCCCCTGCTCTAGAGTCCAGTGGCGGTGTTCTTTACACCACTGAGTCTGACACTTTGCATTGTGCTTGTATATGTAAGACTTGGATGCAGCTTCTCAGCCATGGAGACCCATTCCATAAAGCTCTTTGCACACTGGTCTTGAGCTAATCTGAAGTCTACATATTTAGAGGTCTGTAGTGACTCTAAAAAAGTTGGGCTGGACTCTGCAGAAAGTTGGTGATCTCTGTGCGCTATGTGCCACTGCTCTGTGATTTTATGTAGCCTTATATTTAATAGCTTAGTAGCTGTCGTTACCAATCGCTTCCACTTTGTTATAATACCACTAACAGTTGACTGTGGAATATTTCATAACAAGGACATTTCATACCAACTAGGATCCTATCCTATGGTACAATGCTGGAATTCACTGAGCTCCTGAGAGCGACCCATTCCTTCACAAATGTTTTTAGAAGCACTCTGCATCCCTAGATTTTATACACCTGTGGCCATGGTAGTAATTGGAACACCTGTTTTCAATGATTTGGATGGATGAGTAAATACTTCTAAAGCCCTTCTTAACGTGTGGCATCTTCTACTGTATTGCTGTGTTTTATAACCCATTTAGAAAATCAGACATTCATCAACTCCCACGAGCAGCAGTTCCAACATTAACAAAAGAAGCTTACAAATTTGTTCTTTCATACTAAAAAACTAGTGATCCTGCCTACACCAGAATGCCTCCTCTTATAAACTGCACTGCATACTGGTAGATGGAAATAAAGACTGTACCTATCATGAGCAATACTACGAAGCAAATTTATATAATTTTTCCACACCCGGATTTCAATCTCAATACAGTCATGTAAAACATGGCATTAGCTGGCCTTTCACAGCTGCAGCCCTTTCTTTTTTGCAGCAGCTGAGCTCTTGGCAGACTCAGTCCCGAGGCTCCATCTCCACCCTACATGGCTCCCTGCCAGCAGAAATCATTTCAAACTTGATAATCTACAAAGTTCTACAAATTTACTGCTTCATTCTATTGTGGAACACTGAAAAAATTGCCAAAAAATCACAGATGAAACTGATAATTTAATAACTGCCTCCTGGTAATGTAACTGCATGCCCATAATCCAATAAAAATACAGAGCATATAAAGTAATACATTTTTATGTGTAATGCAATAAGCATAATGTGTCTTCACTGAAAAATTTTAAGCACAGGGAAACATTCATTTAGACTCATTTCCTTGACTGGCGAAAGTTCCTAGTGCAAAAACAGGATATTATCTCTAACTGGCTTCCCACCCTCCACCTACAAACCCTGGCCAAGTTTTATGACTTCCTGCCAATGACTAAAGTCAGCTCCTGTGAGTCCACCAAGTTTGTTTTGTGTTTCATGTAAGGCCTGATTTAGATTTCTGCTGGGAGTCATTGTAGAGTCTTCATAGACTCTACAATGACTCCCAGTGCCACATTTGGTGAATATAGCATGAACACCTCATACCAACTGCCTAGCACAGTGGTGGAAGGGTAATGATTTAAACTTTGCAGTCACTGAGTCAGCTTAATTCTAAAGTCAAATATGACCCTAGCTGTCAACTAGGGTCATATACTAGATTGGGCAAAACTGGAGCACCCAAGAGAACAGTGATCCCAGCACACCAGCAAATATACAACAAAATGGTTAGAAATAAAAGAATTAAGGTGTTGCAGTGGCTCAAAATCCAGACCTCAACCTGACTGAAAAGTTAAAGTTCTTGCAATGCAGATTGTTTATTATGCGAGAATCACTGCACAGTACTACAGAGTACTACATTTTTGTAATATTTTAAAAAACCTTTTTAGAAGTGTTCAACACAAAGTTAAATGTGCAGCAGGTGCTAACTTGCCTGAGAATTTTACAAATGAGACTGTGTATTACTGCGGCTAGCTAGCTACGTAGAGAATCAGACAGCTATCTCAAAACCTGAATTAATGAAGCAAAACTATATTTATTTCTCTGTCAGACCTAAACATTTAATCACATACAATGACTTTTAAACAAAAGATTTACACTGTAGACACACTACACAAATTGTCTAATTAGTAATATGGATGTCATACAAAACAGTTGCTTGATAGTGGATAGCTGTTTTAATGCCATTGCCCTCTTCTGCTTAATTTCCCCATCTTATTTATTACGCCTATTGTTCTGCTCATTTTCGAGCTGCTAGCCTAATAAAATTCAGAGAAGTACAGCCTACTCTGATCTTTATGGCCTAAAGCAAACTCTAAATACACTTCCAACTTCACAAATACCACTTAAGGCCACTGCTACTGCACACATAAACACAGATGGAGGGGTACATATACCTTATCATATATAGGCTGATAAGCAGTAATGCAAGTAATCACTAAACAGCGCTCAGCATTGAAGGGACATGTAATAAAGTGTCAACATATTCATATAAACACTCTGCTGGATTTATTTGTTTGATTTGTTTACATGCGTTTTGCAGTCATTGCAATTGCCACGGTAAAACCTTAGCAGTGAAACCTGCAGTTAGCTCTGTTGCTACCTCACTGTGAGGACATGAAAATTAAACTCCCATCCAGCAAGTATAGTATAATATAATAAGTGAGTATAATTAATGACATAGCATGCAGCGCTTTTCCTGCACTTACTCTGTCTCTTTCTCCAGGGAAACCAGATCCTGAGCGGCCTTTCTCTGGATGAGTACAAGGTCACTCTGAAGATGATTGAAAGGGCTATTCTGGCCACCGACCTCGCCCTATACATGAAGTAAGTACCAAACATAAAGCCTGAGTGGAGACTGAATGAGAGGGAAAGGATGGAAGAAGAAAAGCCATATTTTGACTGAAGCTGATGGCATTTAATCAGTGCAAAATTGAATGCAATTGAGATTACACTCACCTTGTGACTGCTAATGTCTTCAATACTTAATTACTACTCACTTAGAAATCCTTATAGAATTCTGTAGGTCTAGGTACAAGTTTAGTGTTTAAAAGTTGTGTCCTTCTTCTGGTGAGTGTGTGTGTGTGTGTGTATGGAAAGGGGGAGGGGTATTTTCTTTCTTTGTAATATAATTGGCTTAGAACTCATGTACGTCTACAGCCCCAGAGCAGCTAACAGTTCAAATTAAAATAAAAAACAGACTGTATAAGTACTCAAACAATCTACCTGCCAAGTACTTTTGAACCGGTGGCATAATAAGGGTGGCTCCACAGAAAATTTATACTTTTTCACTCTTCAAAGTGTTGGTTGGTATACCCACTCTTCTGAAAAGAGGGGTGACAATTTTTTACTACATGCAAATCTTAATGCATTCATGTTTTTTCTTCTTTAACTCCCTCCTATTACCTCAGTGACTTCAGCTCTTATCTTAGCCCACTTTTAGTCTAGACAGTGGGTGGTTAGGGTGCTAAGTGGGTTATATATGAGGACAATTACCTGCTGTGACATTGTTCATGTGGGTGTGTGCTGTCAGGAGGCGAGGGGAGTTCTTTGAGCTGACCAAGAACAGCAAGTTTGTTTGGGAGGATGAACACCACAGAGACCTGCTGAGGTGAGTATAGAGTCTCAAATGGCTGTACCAATATATACATCAACATATCATAAATGTTTGTGATGGACAGGCCTCCTGCTGTCCAGAATTTGAAAATGAAAAAAGTACCATGACAGCGTGATGATTAGCATTGCTATTGATCAACATATAGTTTTAAGTCATTGTGTGCTGAAACCATTTCTTCAAGAACATTGGTTTAG
This sequence comes from Benitochromis conjunctus, assembly GCA_015052645.1. Classification (NCBI taxonomy): domain Eukaryota; kingdom Metazoa; phylum Chordata; class Actinopteri; order Cichliformes; family Cichlidae; genus Benitochromis; species Benitochromis conjunctus. The sequence goes on along the minus strand of VOQK01024052.1, from coordinate 28,440 downwards.
CCATCAATGCAGGCATTCTTTGCATTATACTGTAGGTTACCGGATATGGGTTAAGACCACAGTTTAAGGTTTTGCTATATGTAAACCTTATATTCAAACCTGGCAATGCCATGGCAACAACTCCAGGAACACATTTATGTTGTAGGCACTTGGCTGAGCAGGAGCTCAGAAGCATAGCTGGTGTTGGTATACTTTTAGCAGAAAGTAACTTGCACAGTAACAAACTACAAGCAAATTAACATATAATGTATTTTAAAGTTGGCCCATTGTTTGACATTTTTAAATAACTGTACACCACCATAATGCATTTCACATCAAACCATCAAGATGTGCAGACTTGTAGTTTCAGTTTAATGCATTATATATTTTGGAATTACAGTCCTTTATACACATAGGTCTCCATTGTCACATGCTTATATTATTAAAATATTACCTTCGAACTTTACCTTTTTAAAAGCAAATTAAGTTATTTGTAGCTTTATATGCTGCAGTATTAGTATTAGCAATGTTGCATTAGCTTTAGCTTTAATTTTCTAGAATTTCCTAAATATGAACATAATATATGAAGTCAAAAGTGAAAAACAGTTGATAAGCTGTTGCTTTACATCCAAGCCATAAATAATTAAGGTTAAATATGATGCTAGTGAGTCTTTAGAATTTAATGTCTGTTACTTTGTCACCCCCTTCAGGTCAATGCTGATGACTGCATGTGACATCTCTGCTATCACTAAGCCCTGGCCAGTACAAAAAAGGGTAAAAAGAAAAACACAAAAAACCCCAAGAAAAACTCATCCTTTACCTGTCTGTATGTTGGTACGCTGCTCTTCTGTGTATTTATGTTTTTACTGTGGTTTACAGCTCACACATGCATCATTTCTGCGTTCTATAGTTACATAATATTTGTATGAGATATGAAAACAACTGAAACTGTAACTCATTTACATATAAAGGAAAAGTGGCAATGAGTAAAGTATTAAAATGCATTTAAAAAGTATAAAAATGTATAAAAACATTCCAAATGAAGCAAACAAACCAAATTTTAAAAATAGATTATAACTACTAGTTAATTTGTATAATACCATTTAAAATCTTAGTTACATTTAATTGAATTAATTAAAAGAATTAAGTTCCTTGGTATCAAGATAGTTAACACCAAAGCAGAAGATGAGAGAAACTCGGTGAAAGAGAGTTTCCCCAACTTCAACTCTATGTCAGTTACTGGGATAACAGACTCTTGTGAACTAAACTTGCTAGCACAAGTTTTCTCTCTGACTCCTCCCCTTCTGCTGCACATAAGCTAGCTGTGTGACATCATGATTCATTCATTAATCTGATTAATAATAACTAATGATTGAATGAAATTAAATTAAAGTGAAAAATATAATAATTATTGGAACAAGAAAATAGTCAATCTGTCGCAAAAAGCTGACTTCAGGGTGGATCTGTCACAGGTCAATCTTTTATCTTTAGTTTCTCTCACATGCATTTTGTCGCTTTCAGGTTACAATTGAATAATTTCATTTAAAATATCAAACATGAAATTTGGATTCCAGCTTCATCTTATGAAAATTCAAGTTGGGTAAATGATAGCAGCAGACACCATAAAAAATTATATATTCTATTATATAACAAGCTTCCTGGGCCCTGCTGACTGTGGCCTGAGTTGCAACATGCCTTAAAATTTGTACCGAGCTTATGGAACTTATTTTTCTTATTCAAATAGGATCCTACAATTTCTTACTCGATTTACTTCAGAGCTCCTCCCTGTTTTCTCTTTTTTCTTAGTCATTCTTAATGACTGACCTACTATACACACACACACGCACACACACGCACACACACGCACACACACACACACACACACACACACAATGTTAATCTGTATAACAATTCCTCTGGGCCTGAGTTTCCTAACAAGGCACAGACTAATGAAGGTCACTAAGGGGCAGCAGGGACACTACAGCAATGATTATAGTGTGTGTGTGTGTGTGTGTGTGTGTGTGTGTGTGTGTACGAGTATATACATCTTCATGGGGACCAAAAATTGGAAGTTTACTATTCTCGTGGGGACCAAAACCCCGGTCCCCATGGGGTTGAAGGCATTTTTCACACTCAAAACGTGGTTTTAGTGTCAGGGTTACAATTAGGTTATGGTTAGGTTTAGGGTAAGGGTCAGGGTTAGCCATTCATTTTTGATGGTTAGGGTTAGGGTAAGCAGCTAGGGAAAGCATTATGTCAATGAGATGTCCCCACCAGGATATAAACACACATATATGTGTGTGTGTGTGTGTGTGTGTGCGTGCGTGCATGCGTGTGTGTTGATAAATGAGAACTTGTTAATAAATACAGTTGGGTCCTGTCCTCAGATGACATCTCTACAAAAACATTCAGGGCAGTAAACAAGTACATTCGTTCCCTGGCTTACACGCACTCTGGCAAATCACCTGGTCCTCATTAACAGATGTTGCTAGAACTACACGGCTACTTTCCTGTTCTGTTTCAGTATCACAGCTTCTATCCATAGACTGTATATAAAGATTAACATAGTCACGGTGTTATTACTAACAACATAAAATATTAATACAATAAAGTTATATTTTAAAAATGCAATAAAGTCACCACAATTTACAAATATAGCATTTTTAATATCATGTAATTTTTTCCCTTAAGAAATAGATTCTGGTTGGTTTCCACTTTTGATTTTGATGACCTTAAATAACCAAAGAGCCAGACAGTGCTTTACTTTAAAGAAATGATATGAGTGTGTGAAAGCAACCTCCAAAAGCAATGCTAAAATATTTTCATAGATCATAGAGGAAGTAAAGGCAAACCTTGTTAGTCTCAACAATTAACAACTGCATCATGCTTAGTGTTGCTTTTCGTCTACATAACAAGCTCCTGGTGTTCCTTGCAGCTCCACATTTTTTAACCTTGATGGCACATGGCTTCAGCAACATGTGCACAGAGTGATATTGATTGGAGCTTGAGGCTATCTTCTTTTTCTCTTTGTGAACAGCTTGAGAACATTAACTTTGAGTGGGGTTTTGGGAAAGCTCTTGCTATTGCTACTATTTACTTGTTTCACTGTCCTTCTTCCTTCCAGCTGTCACACAGGCTGTCTTTGTCAGTTTGTCTGGGTCGTTTACAGTCATTTCCTCGATGTATAAGCATTTTGTCATGTCCACGTGGGAGACCTCTTTCACAAAATCAGCCTCTTATGATGTTCATGAATATGTTCTACTGAAACTCAAACTGCCACAATTATGCCACAAAGTTTCCAAGGTTACAAAAGAAAGTAGAACGACACTATGACTTGCATAGTATACAATTTAGCCAACTAAGCCTTTTGTCCAACACTAAATGAGGATTTAAAATTGATGTTCTCAGAGCAAATTATAAATGGATTGATTCTTATATAGCACTTTCGTACTCTATGTGAGTATTCCAAAGGCTTTATACAACATGCCTCATTCATCCATTCACACAAGCACTTTTGTCTTTGCTTTCTATCTAATTCATGCACATTTACACTCCAATGGACATATTAGAGAGCAGCTCTGCATTCACTATCTTGCCCAAGGATACTTTGGCACACAGACTGGAGCAGCTAGGGATCAAATCACCAACATTCCAATTAGTAGATGCCCTGCTATGACGCCTGAGCTACAGCCACGCCATTGTAAAAGCTTACTTTGCTTCTGTCTTTGGTTTCACATTTAGTGTTATAGAATTTGCCTTTTAAAAACTAAAAGCTCATTTTTTTATTTTTTTACATTTTTCGGTGTTTCTTCATTTGATTTCTGATGCAGATTGCAGAGCTGGTGGCCACTGAGTTTTTTGAGCAGGGGGATAAGGAGAGGCGAGAGCTGAACATTGAGCCAATCGTAAGTAATTTCAGAATTCATTTGAATGCTATTGGATAGATACTTTTCAACACTGCAACATTTGCCATACAGTGCCCCAGGAATCTGTGTT